>VYZW01038036.1:138688-250425 GCA_013401315.1 Balaeniceps rex
AGCAGTAGCTTCAGCTAGTACAGTGGGCTGTAAATTGGGAAGAGATGTAGGAGGACACAACCTGGTCTGCCATCTTTGCTGTGGCATTACTGCAGAGGACGAGGACAGAAAGTTGCGGGGGGATGAGGGATAAACAGCAGAAAGTGGCACAACTATGCCCAGCAGAGATCATCTGTCAGAGGCCTGACTTGTACCTCGTGAGACCCCCCACGCTGCTCCTCAGTGGACCAGCTGCGGACCCCACTTACAGAGAGGTGTATTTCCTCACACCCATTAACAGCTCCAAAGAGAGCCCGAAAGAAATCTCATTTCTGGTACTAACACATACAGCTGTTTTCACTAAATCAATGCAACCACAGAGACATACATTTCCGAGAATTTTCTAACTCACACAACCATGCTGAATTTGTTGGGTGGTTTCTTTTTTATACCATTATTCTAACACACACTTTTTACAGGAGAACTTTTACTCAAAACAAGCATTTAAAACACTTTACCATTTCACTTACGGAAGTATAGTAGCACCGAACCTAAAACAGTCTCAATGCTAGCTGTGGAGTCATCCACAAGATTACAAGAACCAGATTTTTTTTTTTTTTTAATGCAAACAATTTTATTTCGTTTTATCGTTCTAGTGAAATCCATATTGTAGCTTAATCCATAGCAGGAATATGGAATCATTTAAGTCCCTAGAGGCAAAAACTTTGGAAGCTGTGGAAATTATGGAATTAGGACACAGTCTGTTAAGTCATGTTGTATGGCTGGAGACCACCTCTCTAGTCTCATTCTTCCCATCGTCCATCCCACTCCTCTCTCCAACATCCCTGATCCCCTTCTTTCTCACCTGCACGATACTACCACCCCCTTGCCAGAAAACCTTCCAGGCCCTGTCCACAGCAAAAGTGGTGACAGAGCACCAAACCAGAAGTGATGAGGGACTCCATCAGGGGCTCTGGCTGTGTCTGAGCATCTTCTGGGAAGCATGCCAGTTCACCAGAGAAACGCTGCAAATAGCAGGCTGGACAAGCTCTGTGTTGTGGACCAACATATACCATCCCCAAGACACTAGTGCACAGCCTGGCAGCAAATCACACCATGCAAGGCACAGGTTTTGGAAAATATACTATGTAGGTGTCATATAGGAGGAACCAGAGAGATGTCACAGGACTGTATTTAGCACCACGGACCTAATGAATATAAGAAGGCACTTCAATGACTGATAGGATGTTGGATGAGAGGCAGTGAATGCCACAAAGCAGAGGACAGTGAGGAACACGGTGTGGTGTGGGATGGAGGGTTGCACAGCTACAAGGTATAGCTGACAATCCTATTTGCCCCTCTAAGTATTTGCGGGGCGGGGGCACGAAGAGAAGATGGGACATAGATGGAGAAGGTCTCTGCACTGTCGGTACTTAACAACAATAAAGTCCCTCCTGCATGACACTGCTCTCACCATATCTCCAATACAAAATATTCAAGACACACCAAATGCATTTACTGTGTAAGTGTTCAAAACTGGCTATGCTGTGTTACATCAGTGTCCCAGGTTGCTGGTCAGACTGGTCTTCTAGGACCCAGATGTTATTACCATCAGTCATTCTGTATAATATTGCTTAAAGTGAAGCAACATTTCACTTCTTACCGAGAGGGTATATCCTTTGGCAGGTTTCACCCCATTCCTCACATCTCCTTGCTCAGTTTTCCAAGAAGCAGACATGAAGCTAAACTTACCAAGAGGGAGCTCCCTGTCACTGTACTTTTCTAGCTCACCTAACTTTGTTATTACTATACTTTAAAGTAATTCACAACCAAATTTAAAAGAATTTTCACAACAGCACCAGACATGGGAGCACTCCTGGACAATTCAATGAGCCATTCCCCTTATAAATTCCCCTTGTAATTTCAATTGTAATGTTAATGCATTCACAGTAACCTGCAGTTTACATCAGCACCATCACAAGATGAAACTTCAAGGTGTCAAAAATTCAAAGCTGCCTGAATAAGAAAACGTTTCTGCTTCACAGAGAGTTCACCTCAGTAAAAGCCACCTGTATTTCTACCTATATTATCTTTTGCCTACTGACACTTCAAAGCAATGCTGCTTCAGTTCATTATTCTCATGCATCTAACAATTCTTTTTGTTTACACAGCATCACTGATTTCTATGTATAGTTAATTTTTCCTCATACTGAGTTTTTTCTATGCCATTATCCCGTTTTTTTGGTTTTGGGTTTGGGTTTTTTTTTTTAAAGAGCAATGTTACTTTCAAAGCTTATTTTAGCAAAATACCTTTTTCATTGTATGTTAACTTTTTTCATTAGGGTTGGCTTTCATACGAAACAAATTAATCTATAATCAATTAAAAAAAAAAATCACCATTCCCATGGTCTTCTGAGTTAAGCACAAATTCAACAGCTGAAAGGACAGGAACTGATAGAGAAAGGCAACCCTTACAAGAGGCAAAAACAGGCAGGTAACTCCTAAAAACTGCCAAGCCACCCATGGAGAAAATGTCTGTTAACCCAGTGGCTGATCCACCTTGTAAGGACCATATTTCTCCCTCATCCCAAATACTATGACTCCCAATTTCTGTTATATCAAACTTCACGTCAGCCACATCTACAGCTGTACAGTAACCTCGGGGGAGGATTCTCTAAATTGGATTTTAAATAAGGCTAAATGGTTAACATTTGTGAAAGCAATAAACTAACCATTTAACAGCCCTGCTTCTAAAAAAGTATTAAGCAGACAATCTCCCCTTAAGGCTTTGAGTCCTGTATTTGCAAAACAGATACATGAAGGGATGAAAATCCCATAAATGGTTTGCATTCTTAATGTCTGACACCATTTAGTCCTTGGGGAGCGCACAACGTGTGTACGTGTGTGTACGTGGGAGATTGCATGCAATCTTTTACAATGAGGCCCTGATCCTGAACCTGTAACATTACTTTAAGCACCAAAAATAGCCTACAGTTCTGCTGCTGTATTAAGAGCAGCAATCAAAATGTCACCTATTAACTTTTGCGTCACTATGATAGGTTTGTGTTCCTGCTTCTCAGCAAATCCAGTTGCTCTTCCTCACTCTTCTTGGTTGCTCTTTTTATAAACAAACACACACAACAGATACTTCTTGTACACTTATGTTGATGATTCAGAGCATATTGCCATTTCCTGAATGTAGACCCTGCTTTAGCTACCCCAAGTACATAATCACAAGGATATGGCTATTTAGTTGGACGCTAACAACAGGAAATACCTGTTAACAATAAAATCACAGACAAAACTCTTCAATGTAATGTCCCTAGCCTGAGTTATGAAGACATGCGAGAGAAACTGCAAAGAGTAGGGGAGGGATGACTGCACTTATTCTTGACGCAGTAGTTAATCACAAAGAATGAACTCGATCCAGAAGTCTGTTTTCACCTGTTTCAAGGTGAAAAACATGCTAGAAACAAATGAATGCAAATAGTGTCCTAAAAACAGTGGGTGCAATCATTTTTGCACCTGTTTTTTAAATCCAATACGCTCCTCTTCCCAATTTCTATTTCTAGGGTCATCTAGACATTCATTTCTTATTTTTCTTCTACTTACTGCTCCTCTATTTACCTTTCAAATAGCATTAAGTTTTGAAAAAAATCAAGCATCCTCTTGGTGCTCAGAGGTTTCATGCTGTCTACTACCACCTATTACAAACTTCAGTGTTTTTTGCAAATCAGCACAAAGAGTAGAAATAATGAGAAGTAGTAAATGCAAGGTTTCATGTGAAACTGAGTGCCTTATGTAGCTCTGTGACTAACATTATACTTGAAGAGAAGAATGGGGTAGAAAGAAGAACTAAATTATATTTCATGAGCACTGTAAAATTCTCAAAGCTTTGCTGGTCCTTGAAATACAGATTTGAAAGAAGCCTAGCCACTTTATTCTAACAAATACTTATGTTGTCTTCAACATAACTTTCCAGAGCAAAACTGAAATATGATATGCTCTCCTCTTCTCCTCATCTTTCAAAGGAGTTATAATTACCTTAATCACAGAAGGGACTTACTAGAGCCATTAATTCAAAACATGCAAAAGGTTACAAAATTCCTCAAAAAAAATTACATTTTTTCTTTCTCTCCCATCTTTAAAAGTTGCATCATTTTTGTAAAAGCGCCATCTGATGGGTATAAAGACTGTATGAAACTGAAAGGCACAGAAAATTAGAAGCAGCAGTTTGCTCACTTATAAAAAGATATTACATTCAATCCAGAAATATCATCAGTTTTATTCAAATACAGTTATTTGTTTGTTTTGATCAACTTAAAGCTGCCTGAGCAGCCTCTCTCCTGGACGCATACTTTATCTCAAGTATTACAGAGCCTTATTTCCAAGCTACCTGAAGAGATCAAATACCCTCTTCAAGCTAGAGCTTATTTCCACAGCTTGGACTTCTGCAAGTTGATCTGCTGCATGGTTAGTACTGTGTAGCAATCTCCAGCTAGTGATCAAATTTTCAAACTTCCAAATCATGAGAAATTTCTCACTGTGACCAAGGATGTATTTGAAAACTTAAATTCAGAAGTAATACTTCGGTGTGCTTTGTAAGGGGAGAGAGAACATGCAACCAGGTTGATCCTCTTCAACCCCAACTCCTATTTGTTAACTATGCAGCGATGGACTTTTAAGATGGTGATTTATGGAAGCCTGTTTGATCACTGTTCATCTTTGTTCTTCACTTACAGGCACTGTAGTGACCTTATTTACCCCCAAGTTAATCATTAGGTCTTACAGAAGGTGGGGAACAGTGGGGGAAGGTGCGGGGTGGGGAGGGGGAGGAAGGAGGGTTTCTTTTCTAAATTGAAGGCATTAGTGATTTTTAGTAGTTGTCAAAACGGCAGCAAAGAAACTGTCTCACACACATACTCTCTCTTTATGCAGACTTGGCTTCACATCCCCAAACCAAGACTGCTACCGAGAGGATGGCACCATCCCCATGTGCTCTGTACCAAAACTTCCAGAAAACCCACCAACTCCAGCGGTGCCCTCTGCACAAGTAATGGAGACCCGCAAGCAGAAAGCTCTTAAGTACCAACTTATTTCCAAACTGTCACCCCAGAGGCTACCAGGCACTCCTGTCTTCTGCTCACCATTAGCTAGAAAAGAATGAGAGCTCCCCATCCAAGGACTAATGCAATTCATCAAAACATTTCCTGCTCTTTGTCACTTCCATAAGCAGCATCTTTACTGAGGAAAAAAGTCCAAAATCCTCTGAAAACTGTTATAAAACAGCCAGGAGACAGTGAGGCTGCTCCTACCCGAGCGAGACCAACGTGGCAAAATACCACCTGGGAAAGAAGATCACGTAACAGAAAAATAGGGAAATAGAGCCACAAGAGGAAAGATGAGGATAAATTCCTATTGAAAATTTCCATTTGAGAAATTCACCCAACAGAGACCATTCAACTGACCTTTAAACAGTCACACTGCTTCAACTACAGTAAGCACACAAATGTTTTGCATTATTTTCCTATCTTAGTGTTTATTTCAAATTGACAGAAGTAGCAGTTCTCAAAAGCAAGCAATCCACAGAAGAGCATTATGGGCATATAATAAACAGGGTAACACAGAAGTCTTCTTATCCCCAAGTTACTCTCTCTAGACATGCCATCCCACTCACGTGAAATAAGACAGACATGTCTTTTACCCGCAATGTTTTCAATTCTAGTAGATATAAAACTGTCATCAACCTCTTGGTCTGCAGACACTAAACTTCAACTACTGTTTCCCCTCCTCACGCACACACACTAATCCTGCTGAAAGATGCTGGAATGAGAGCCACAGAAACCAAAAACATGCATTTACTTGCAGACCAGAGCTGACAGCAGCAGCTCACAACCCAGAGGGGGAACTGGCCGGGCCTGGGGAGCTTTGGGACAGAGGGGACAGGCCAGACCCCCACCCAGCCGCACTCTCCATCACCATGACAAAAACTCCAGTGAGGGAAGCCTTCAGAGACGACTGCATAGCAAAACTCCCTGGCAAAGCAACAACCCAACTTAAAAAATAACCAACACATTCCACTTGGGAGACAAAAATCAAAACTTCAGCCCACTTTATCCAGAGCCATCAGCCCATATATCCCCCACCAAGCCTCTGCCTATCTGGTTTACTGTTGCTAACAACTTCTTCACAACAGCATGGATAAATACTCTTCCAAAGGAATAACATGGAAGCAAGTATGAGCACAGAATTCAATCACATGCAAAACTAATACTAATCACGGGAATTCCACACTGACTGCAGGCATCACAAAAGCATTGTCCCCTTTGAAACATACTTCCTAAGGTGGCTGCCTCCATGGCTTGTCAACTTTAATAGGTTAGGCCCCTCCTGTGGGGAGAATAGGTCAACATCTTTGCAGTAAGAGTAATTTTTATACTCCTTATCAAGTTAAAAAAAAAGGCCTTTACTGGCCCTAAAAATAAATACTATTCTTCAACAGCTCAAGCAAAGTCATTTCATTTTCTAAAAGCAGTAACAGTACACTCTACATACTTGTTTGTGTCTCTAGCACAAGAAGCCTGTGTGCCTGATAACTTTATATGGTTAATATGGCACAACAACCCCCCGCCCTAGGGCCTTCATCTCAAACACGCAATTAAGAGCTTGCCTTTTAAAAGTTTCAAGGTTTTTGTGGTTGAAGGAGTAGTTCATTAGTCACAAGAGCTCCTTTTCTTGAACTCTGGTAATTAACACTCTGATGCCTGTTCCCACAGTGGAAACAAGAGGGAACGTTGCAAAACTGCCTGCCTCTTGGCTCCCAAGAAGAAATGGGGTGATCCCTTTAATTTGGTTTGGCTGCCTTCTCACACCACCATGTGGAACTGTTTTGGCTGATTGCAGCAAGGTCCATTACTCACAACTGCCTCTCCTTTGTGCATGCACCCTTGTGAACACTGTGATTACTGTTACACCCATGAGCTAGTCAGGGAGCAGCTTGCTGTAAGGCAACAGCTGATGTAGTTGCCAGATAGCCAGCCTTTTAGATGACAACCTCCTACACTGTTATGAAACATTTGTGACTAGCACCTTACAATCTCATAGTCAACAGGGAGGCATAAGTACAGGCACATGAGAATCACCAGCCATCAGCACCTGCTAATTAATATGTCATAGCAAGCTGAATGACATTAACAGAAAAATGCTGATGGTGCATACCTCTTTCCATGATGGACAGATCCCCAGAAGTCACTACTGGATTCTCCTAGGAGATGCTGTCATTACTTGGATGCATACATCATTTCATGTTAAAAAGCCCCATAACATTTACCATCAGGAATTCTAGCTTCTTAGAAGTTATTGTTTGCATTATTTTATATAGCACATCGGAGTCCCTTCCATGAGCCAGGACACACAAGGAGCCTCAAGACTAAAGAACAAAAAATCCCAACCCCTGTCCAAAGGGAGCTTGAAACGAAGATGAACATAAGACAAGGAATGACACTCTACCCCATTGGACAGGCGACCATTTCACTGGGCTAGCCATCGCCCTTCACCTGCAAAGGGCTGGGAAGGTTGATGCCATCACAGCTGACAGCTTTGAGGAGAGCTTTGCAGCAATGTGAAAAGGATCAGAAAGCTTAATTAAAGGTGCTCAGGTAAAGTAGCCTTTGGGTTCCCAACAACAGGTGAGGGAAGACATGCAGAGCAAGGCTAGGAGAAGGCCTGGCTACAAAGATCTCTGAGAGCAAAAGCAGCCAGCATGCATTTGAAGCAATAAAGGTGGCAGCAGAGAGGGGGGAAGAAAAGACAGATACGGTTAGCACACCCTAGCTAGACATTAAAAACAAAACAAAACAACTTTGCAACAGCAAAACACACTGATAACATTGTACCAGTGACAGGAGAGACCTGCCTTGAGGCACCCAATACAATAGGCATTTTAAAGCATATCACTGAAGCTTCTCAGCTTCCTTTGAACAGACTGTGTCAAAAACCAAAGTTTATCAACTGAGCAGTCAATCACCAGATCTCTCAGCTTCCCTGTATTCTTATAATTGCTTCAAACATCTAAAGCAATTGCTTCAAACAATTAGCTGCCTGACACATTGTCCTGGTTTCAGCTGAGTTAGAGTTACTTTTCTTCCTAGTAGCTAGCATAGTGCTGTGTTTTGGATTTAGCATGAGAAGAATGCTGATAACACACTGATGTTTTAGTTGTTGCTAAGTAATGCTTAGACTAGTCAAGGACTTTCTTTTTCAGCTTCCCATGCTCTGCCAGGTGCACAAGAAGTTGGGAGGGGGCACGGCCCAAGATAGTTGATCCAAATCGACCAAAGGGCTATTCCATACCTTATGACGTCATGCTCAGTATATAAACCGAGGGGAGTTAGCCGGGGGGCAGCGATCGCTGCTCGGGGACTGGCTGGGTGTCGGTCGGCGGGTGGTGAGCGGTTGCATCACTTGTTTTCTTTTCCCTGGGTTTTGTTTGTCTCTCTCGTTCTCCTTTTCATTACAATTATTATTATTATTATTATCATTATTATTATTACTATTATTATTATTTTATTTCAATTATTAAACTGTTCTTATCTCAACCCGTGGGTTTTCTTACTCTTGCCCTTCCGATTCTCTCCCCCATCCCACCGGGGAGGGGGAGGGTGAGCGAGCGGCTGCGTGGTGCTTAGTTGCCGAGTGGGGCTAAACCACGACACACATTTTCATTATTCCACATCGTCTTACAGCCCTAGTTAGGTATGCAGTAACGATGCTACTTCTTAAAATAGCAGAGACCTCATCAGAGTTCAAGTGCAACACCCCAACTGTAAGAAAGCCAAAGGCATCTAAGATCAACAGTGGCAAAGCTGACTGAGGATTCTGCCTGAATCATACACAAGTCCAAAATACCACCAACCTGACCAGGAGCCCTACCTCCTTCCTAGATGCAAAGTGGAGCGGAGGAAGGCAGGAGAGAGCCCTATATCTATCTCAGCCACTCCATCTGACATCATCATACAGTATTTTTTGCGATTATGAAGAGGCAAGAGCATGAGCAGATATTCCATCCTCTTAGTATGGTGGTGACAAGATATTTCTGACCCTCTCCTGAAGCTCCAAACAGGTCTTCCTGATACTTTTAAGGCACAGCAAGGCACCATCGGATATTTGTAGGGAAGTCAGTCAATTCAATTGATGGCTACTTGCTTCTTTCTCACAGCATTTCAGCTAAATTGGGGTTTGCTTGGTTTGGGTTTTTGGTTTGTTTGGGTTTTGTTGTTGGTTTTTTGGTTTGGTTTGGGGGTTTTTTTGGTTTTTTTTAAATATCTGTTACAGAATACAACTTTATTGGTGCAGCTTCCAGGGAGTACATATTCCCAGGTGCCAGAAGCATCTCTAGGGAGGGCCCTCGCATATATATCTAACAAAGCTGCTAAGGGGATGCTGCAGGCAGAATGAAAATAGTTTAAATCTTAATAGAAAACTAGTTTTCATAAGTTAACAGATTTCTGAGAACACCCAATGACAGGGAGGAATACTAAAGAGCAAAATATATTTCAGTAAAGGCACAAGAGATAATAACTGAGTTTCCAACTATCATTTCAACACACTCTTAACCCTTGGAAAATTGAGGATGATTCTGGACAATAAAATTACTTGCATTATGCTCGATTATACACAGGTTAGAAACCACACAGACCATTCAGTATTCTGCAGCAACCAAGCCATGTTAATTTGAGCAAAACCTGTAAGTGTACATACAGGCTGACAATCTGGGAAATGAGTACTTCTGTGAATGACTGCTCAACAAAAGTCTCCAGGCATGCCTAGCACGGGACTGACTCTACTGGGAGCTGGAATTCTTCTCCAAATATACTGCCCTGAGAAGCCACTACACTAAAAACTGACATACAGTGTTGCTACTGGTACTGTGGCCACATCCCAGTGTCCAATTATCAATTGCCTTATTTCAAGAGACAGTTTTATACACCAAAGATGCTCAGTAGCTTGGAACCTACGCACCATGCTGTGGTCTAAGACGACAAAATATTAAACAGTTTCCCAAAATATTCAAGACTAGCTACTTCACCAAAGGTTTGGTTTCAGCAACATTAATGGAAAACATAATTTTCCAACTGGTTTTCCATCATGGCTAGCACCATAAAGATAGGAGGGTTTCTCCTGTAAAAAGAATCCAAAGTAGCCCCAGAAGGCTGCTCCAAGTGTTTCTAATTATACCACAAAGATTTAAAAAGTATCAGCTACCCCTGATTCGATTACAATTGTTAGATGCTGCCTTTTCTTGCAATAACATGTGGTGCTGCTCATCTTTCTACGTAGTTTTACAAGGTAGTCCACCAATTAAAGACACTGCACTGGAGCTAGACAAAGTAGAAAGGACAGAAGAGGTCAGTTATTATCACACTTGCATCTGTTATTACTCTCACATGCAATATTTTGAGAACACTGTGTTAAAATATACCAAATTTTTTCATCAGATACTGAATAGCACGAGATATAATTACAGCTCGCCCACATACAGATCACACTGATTACATTCAACAACTCTTTTGTACATCAGATGCCTATGGACTAGTAGTATTCCAACAACCCTAAATGCAGCCATGCTCTATTTTCTTAGGCAAGCATACACATAATTTTTAAATGAGCATGACCCCTCATTTGTTGTTATGACTTCCTGCACCCCAGCAGTTCTCAGGTAACCGATGAAGAAAGGAGGATCCAGTAACTACAACACTGAACCAGGGCCTGCAAATTTTCTTCCTCTGCTGCAGACATGGCATGGACCCGGTTGGAGACTGACATGCTTGAACTCCCAGGATACTCAACGGAGACCTATGCAGTGCTCGATGGAGCCCAGAGCATGATTCTAAATCACCCCAAAACAGACACCGAACACAAGATCACAGAATCATAGAATGCTTTGGGTTGGAAGGGACCTTTAAAGGTCATCTAGTCCAACCCCCCTGCAGTGAGCAGGGACATCATCAACTAGATCAGGTTGCTCAGAGCCCCGTCCAACCTGACCTTGAATGTTTCTAGGGATGGGGCCTCCACTACCTCTCTGGGCAACCTGTTCCAGTGCTTCACCGCCCTCATTGGAAAATATTTCTTCCTTATAGCTAGCCTAAATCCACCCTCCTTTAGTTTAAAGCCATTATCCCTTGTCCTGTCACAACAGGCCTTGCTAAAAAGACTGTCCCCATCTTTCCTATAGGCCCCCTTTAAGTACTGAAAGGCCACAATAAGATCTCCCCGCAGCCTTCTCTTCTCCAGGCTGAACAACCCCAGCTCTCTCAGCCTGTCCTCGTAAGAGAGGTGCTCCAGCCCTCAGATAATTTTTGTGGCCCTCTTCTGGACCCACTCCAACAGGTCCATGTCCTTCTTGTGCTGAGGACTCCAGACCTGCTGAGCCACTCTCTAGGCTCCAGTGTCTATAACAGAAGTATAGACATCTAAATGAATCATGTCTTAATCCTGATTTGAATGCCACCCACTGTATGATCAGAGGCAAATCACTTTCTTTGACCACATGCTCCACAATGCAAAGCCATAAATGGACATTTGAAGTAGCCCAAACAGACATTTCAGGAGTTTATAAGCAATGTAACTGCATTAGGGGATGATAATAGTCAAGACAATCATGCTAATGCTTTTTCTACTACACAGATAACCTACTCCAAGTTAGTTGGACCTGCACCATGTAAGGTAGGCACACCCCAAATTCCTCACAATGTTAACTCCCTATCTTTAGGGAGTTAAAATGAAAAGAACCGCAAATTCCTACTGAGAGGGGTGCTGAAAAAATAAAGACTGGGAAGCACAAGGGACACTGCGATAATTATGCGTTAAGGTTAAATCAAGATAAGAATTGCATAAAGCACCAAAAGAACACTTCATCAGCCCCCAGAGACTGTTTCTCAAGGCTCTACTCCATTCATCTTCTCTTGATACTTTTAAAATCTGAATAAACGTACCACAACTATCCAGAATCCTACCAGCCAGCATCCATCTGGTACCTATACTCTAATAAAGTAGTAAGCAGCAAAACATTTTAGAAGCATGAAACTATTGTAAGAGCAACCATAAAAATAGATTCCCCACTACTGAGAGCCTCCACTGCCAGCGTACCTGCTATGGAAGCACAGCATCCATCTCAGTCCATTTTAATGCTCCAGCTTCAGCACTGCTGCATCAAACGCACACCTACCCTCCCAAATAAGCAATGAATCTCATTCTCAGTCAAATGCCAATATTATGTGTTCTTCCAAGATTACTGTTAAATCCTAATCATAACTGAGGGCAAACCACGTTCTTAACTTTTTTTTTAATGCAGTGATGTCTAACATGTGTTGTTGTGAGATACAAACAAAACCAAGAAATAAAAATATCATTGGCAGGTTTGATTTCCAAGTTCTTGTTTCGATCACATATGGATTTATTTATCTAGTGTTATTTTCTGAAACAGTGTGAAGTATGTATAGTTAGAGAAAAGATGAAGGATTGTTTTTAAATACAAGGAAATAACTACAATGCTTTTATGTTTACACAGGGATTATATTTCACAAGAGGTATAACATTACGTCCTCTGGTGAGTACAGCCTAAGTCCAAATACTACATGGAATACTACAAATTTTAAGGAAAAAAAAAAAAATACAAGCACACAGAATTTATAGCATATTTATCTTTTGTCTCCTCTTTCTTCCGAAATTTCCATTACAGCTTGCGTTAGTAATGCCAACAATAACTAAGTTTTATGTTTTGCCATAATCCTTTTAAAATTCTGTTTGGTGAAGCTAACAGAATACAAACAGCAAGAATCCTGCACCTTGCTGGTGAGTGAAGCAGTGAGTACACATCACTACTAGAACTATTCAGGAGGGAAAAGAAAAGCAAAAAAAAACAAACAAAAAACCCCATGCCTCATGTCAAAGTAGGTATCTGCATTTCAGTAGGTTCCCACTTTTCCTCTACAATACTCTCTGGGCACAGTTCCATCGCCTGGTCCCCACACATGTTTTTTCAGTCCACATTCTTCAGGCATGTCTGAACTTGTTCTTATAGTCCTCCTTCCCCAGCGGAAGTCCTACATGGGCGGGGGAAGTCTTCATCCCTTATTGTTCCCTTCTCCCTCCCCACCCCCATAGCCAAGCACATCTCTTCTCAGCAGCGCAGTGCTAAGATACCTGCTCAGGTACAGCATTCTGCCTCCTGCAGCAGTGGGATAGCAGCCAACTCAAAATTAAATTTTCAAGGCACTGAAGTTACGATATTGCTGTCCCGATGAAACAGACTGGTAGATTTCCATTCTTCTATTTACATGTCCACCTGTCACCAAAGGGTTGCCTTTTGGCCATCACAGCAAGGACACAGCTCTTTCACAATGCTAGTTCAGGAGGAGGAAAAAAAGTACTGCCAAGACCTGCAGCTCAGGACAAAGCATCTTTGGAACAGGCAATAGCAGTAATATCACAACAGACGGCAGAAATCCTCTCTTATTGGATACGGGTCTTTAATAAGCTACAAAAGCTAGAAAGCCCAACAGAAACCCTGAACCTTAAGTCTGCCTCATTGGCCCACTAGACTCATAATCTATCCAAAGGAGGCAATACCTTGAGCCCTTCCCTTCTGTTCCAGCTAGGAAAGCATCTGTACCAGACAAGATATCTTTTATTTAATGACAAAACGGGCATACGGCAGAGCTTTTCATAAAGCACTCACACAGCAAACTTCATTCCAGTAATACAAGACTGTGAGATAAGGAAAGATATTAATGATAAAAGGATGGCAACCTAAGCAACATTCATTTTGCACACACAAGACAGAGGCATCAGGGTCATTAGCCTAGAAACATGTACCAACACTTGCTTTAGCAGAAGCCTTAGTCCTTGATGAGCACCAATTAAGTTTTAAATGGAGTTCTTTCCTTTGATCAAGGAGCAAGATAAGATCACATTTATGCCACAGAGCTTTGATTACAACAGCACACCAGATGCTTTGCTTACCTACACCTAACTACTAGTATAAGCAGCAGTCCAAAAAAGTAAAAAGATCTTGTCATTACAGTGACAAAGACCTGCCTTCCTGTACAAGGGTATCAGGGGAGCACGTACAAGAAACTACATGAACCCAGCACTGATGTAATATTATAACATAATTCGGCCAGATACAGAATGCATGTCCGTAGACCAAAGTTACAGAGGTCAGTGATCTGCTCTCACCAAATCAAACACAGATGCTTGGTTTTGTCCAGCATGTGTGACGTTTGATGAAAATTAGCCACATTTCATAATATCGTAAATATCTATTTTAATAGGTAACGAATGTTTAAAGCCAGCGAAACAGATCAGGCTGATTTAGTGTACCTCCCGCAGATCCTCCAAGCTGTGAAATGTTACTGCTTCTACTCTGAAAAGATGGTGGCAGGCATATGGAAACCCGCAGGCAATTTCCTCGTGCAAAGGAAATGTGGCCCAGGGATCGGAATGATAGCCTCAGACTCCAAAGTCATCTGGTAATGAGAGCCCAAATGACAAAAGGACTGTATACCCTGTCTAACATCAGACAGACAACCACAGTCAAACAGCATTTTTATTTGAATTTCCTATCTCTTACTGCAGTCCTGTGGACAAGCACACTAAAATCTGTGAGCAATCCCAAGACCATAAGAAGCTGGGTCCTGAAGAACTACCGTAAATACATGAGAGGTTCTATAGAGGCCCCAGCTGCATTAACTCCTGTCCACCCTTCCTCTCCTCTCCCCAAGTTAGCCTTGCTACCTTCTCCTTTTCACAGGACACATATATTTGGGGTATGTGGAGGATAGAGCGAGGAGACACTGCGGAAACACCATCCCTCTAGGGAGGAGAGACCTGACTGTGCGACATTGTTAGGAAAATGCGAGGTACAAATGAAAACCAATATCATAGAATCATAGAATCATTTGGTTGGAAAAGACCTTTAAGATCGAGTCCCTCTGCCAACTATCAGATATCATTGCTTTTATGGAAAAAAACGCAATGGTAATCAACTTTTTCCACTTAATTCGCAGAGCCACTGTTTGGATTTATTCATTAACATACCTTCTGTGTGAAGGTTCCTTGTAAGCAAAAATCTTGTCCTAAGATGATGTAGCAAACCAAAAACTGAGTAGTCTTGCCACCTCTTCCACAATCCCTAACTGTCACTAGTCATTGTCTGTTTGACATGCCTGGAGGGAGCTCATCTGCTAGACCATGACTTAAACCAGGCAATCCAGAAGTTTAGATTTAAGAAATCAAAAGGAAAGAACAAACACCACCCAAAAAAACCCACATACTTTTGAATACTTGCTGACAGGCTGTATGCACGCATCACTCATAACTGCAATTCATCTAGTAGCATGTGTTGGATAACAGCCTTTTGTCATGGTCTTTTACTCAAGAAAATAAAACATCATGACAAATTTCAACATGCATTTTATCCAGTGCCCTGTATTTTGTCTCCCTGAGCTCTTACAGTGTGCTAGACAGTGTACAAACAGAGAGAGGCATGATGCTTGGCCAAGAGGATTTACATGGTGAAAACATGGGGTCCCAGGCAGAAGTGCAAGGAATGAACACATAACAAGAGTTATGAAAATCTGACACACAACTTTTCATCAAAAATGAGGCTTTTCCTACGGAAGTCTCCAACAACAGATACAAATGACTTCCTGTCACTCAAGGAAAAGCTTTAAAGAAAGAAGGAAAAAAGCAACCGACCCACTGGCCAGTCTCTGCACCTTTTACTGAGCAGTTAGAAGAAATTTCTCTTAATAAGTATACCACCTTACATCTCTAGTTGGTTAATACTGAGCAAGCACCTTCGCTCTTAACACTACTACCTATGTTCAGGTACTACCTAAATACACCTTGTATACCTAAAATTCATTGTCAGAATTTCATACATTCCTCTACAAACATTACAATCAACTTTCCACTAATGCCCGTTGTGATTTTAGCATTTAAAGTGTTGCTTTTCCAGACATTATGCTGACAGCATTCAACTTTTAGACTTTCTGATGTTTGGTTAAAATAGTTTCAACAGCAACTTAATGGCAAATAAACAGAGCTGACTGTGAACATGAAAAGATGGGGGAGGGGGGTGATAGGGGGAAAAAAAAAAAAAAAAAAAACNGCAAAAAACATGAAAACATCTAACACATGAACACAGAGGCCAACTTTGGTTTATTTTTTTCATACACATTCACTGATCTTAGCAACAATGAATGAATAATTTTAAGACTGCAGTAGTACAAACTCGTGCAACTTTTTGTTTCAACCCACAAATAAACAGACATATTTAATATATTCACCTTTTGCTAGTAAAACATTATGGGCCAGCTATATTCAGAATTTCAGCTGAGAGCTGCAAAGAGTGGTTATTCAATGTCATTTTCTGATCTATTTAACAAAATACTCCATACAAGTATTTTTTAAGAAACCAAGTAAACAGAGGAGAAAGATTCTTCTGCAGCCCCAGTTATGGGCAGCTCTCTACTCTTCTTCACTGAAAGCAAAACACTGTCTTAAAAAATAACCCAAGGTTTCTTAGTGTTAGATTTTGCGGAATATTTTGAACACAACATCATTCACTTGAGAGTACCTAAAAAGAAAAGAAAGGCTAAAAAGTAACTCCAGTGCTATGCATTACTCATAATTGTTTCTAAAATCCAGCTGTGGTTTGCAGCTCCCAGCACATAGTTAACATGACTGACCTTGTTGAAATCTCCCTGGGTAAGCAAGATAGCCCTAAAAAAAGAACAGCAGGCCCTCACGATTAATTGCTAACTATTAATAAATTAGCACATTTCTCCCTCTTCTCCCAGGCATATCTATAAATAAATATAGCTGCCCGAAAGCTTTACCAGGAATGGAAATCAAGAGTATTTCATGATACAACAGGCAGAGGAATAAGTGAAATCCATGAACTACTGAGGAAGGGAATAACCGAACCTGTAGTGCAGTGAAGAGACCAAAGCAGACGCGTGATCCCCAGCTAGCTGAGGCTACAGCTACAACGACAAAGGCCAAATTGTAATGGAGCCTCACAACAACGGAGGCTTCTAACCACAAGCGCGTCAAACTGTCTTTACCGTGTAAAATTTGGCTTGAAGTCCCAACTCACATTAAGTATGTGAGGCCTGGGGCCAGGGGAAAGAGACAGATCAGGCTACAGCAAACAAACAGGAGGCACAGCGATGTCCTCTAATAAGACAGTGACATTTCTCACACAGGAGGCTCTATCCCATGCGCAGCTTTCCTTCCTCTCACATCTTTTGAGGAATGACCTTAGCTGTGGGGTTTTCAGTAGCCAGGAGCTCCTGGGACCACAGAAACTTTCTCCATATGATCAGATCGCTCTCTTTCCTTCAAATTGTTGCTACGCCAGTAAAATCATGCCACTTTTGTGCTGGAGATTTCTCCATGTGCATAGCCCTATGGAACTAAATGGGTTCTTGCTGGTTTCTGGACCCAGGATACCCCAGAAAACAGCAAGCCCTCAATCAAACAAATACCAGCAGTGTACTGCAGATGTGCTACAACTTCCATGGCTGTACACCTGTCCCACAATAACCTGAATAACTCCAGGAATCCTTCTGGAGGAGCTCTGGGGGAATTCAGTCTCGCAGGCACATGAGGGAGTGCTGCGAGATGCAGGTGAGGACTTTGAGCCCATAAGCACCTTAGCCTGCACAGGAGCAAGACTGCAGGTGAGCCGCAACACCATCCAGATGTCAGATTATACCCCAACAAGGATCAACTCAAAAAAAAAAAAACACCCCCCCCCCCCAAAAAAAAAAAAAAAAACCAACCAAAACACAAAACAAAACAACACACATCTTCTCAAAATAGTCAGGAAAACAGTGCAGGCTATATCATTCAAAGAGCATAAACTCCATGTCAACCCAGCCACAAGTTAAACCAACACAGCATCCTAGCCAAAGAAGTACCTTTTAATTGCTGACTATGGACCCTAAATACTATTTGAATTTGTGTCACACTGTAAGAGAAACCTATAACTACATCATCACTTCTTCCAGGCAGAAATCGA
This sequence comes from Balaeniceps rex, assembly GCA_013401315.1. Lineage (NCBI taxonomy): Eukaryota > Metazoa > Chordata > Aves > Pelecaniformes > Balaenicipitidae > Balaeniceps > Balaeniceps rex. Next base: position 156,762 of record VYZW01038036.1, read on the forward strand.
GGATGTGCTTATAAAAATATCAGATAGTTTTCAAACACTGACGTTGTAGCTAAAAAGTTATTGCATCCTTGGTCAAAGCTTGAGATGTGCTTCACCTACACAGAAAATTGTTAGTGAGTAAAAGCACAACTCTTCCTCAGCAGCTTCAGTTTAACTAGACCAACTCTTATTAGCTACGTAGCCTGCTACTGTCAGTACAGCACACTCTGCCAGAAAAAACACCCTTGTTCGCAAAAAATAGCAGCATTCTAGTCTGAATTAGCAAGAGAAGACAAGCAACTGCATTTTGTATCAGCTGTTGTTGGTAACAATGAACAGAACACTTTTTATTTAAAACCTGACTACAAAAATCTAAAAATATTCATGTTCGACTTACTAATTCTTGATAGGTTCTAATTTAAATTCTAGATAAATGCTATTTACAGTATTTACCTAGGAATGAACAGCCCAAAATAACAGAACAAAACTCTTCAGGATAAGAGTTACCTTGTTAAAAAAAGTTAGTTCAAAAGCCACTTTAAAAAACAACACCACAAAACAAACAAACAAAAAAAACACAAGTTCTCCAAGAGCAAATAAGCTAACTGTCCAGCAGTGGTCATAAAGCTTACTTTTGGACTTTGCTTTTGGGGGTTTGTTACATGGAACAAGGGGAAGTTTCCATGCTTCTTTTGGTTTGGAAAAGTTATTTTAAAAAAAAAAAAAATCCATTTATAGGTGTTTGATTGTAAAAGGATTTGGAAGGAAGGAAAAAAAAAAAAAAAAGAAGGTTCCTGGAGAAACAGTTTTATGTTGAACATTAAAATGGACTAAATCAGACCACTTATTTCCACTTCTCTCTACATTTTTCCAAGATGTTTTTACCGTTGTATGGTAAGCATGCATCATTATCTGCAAAACCAATCTCCCCACTGAGAGCTGGCATCTCCCACCACAGCTATTTATCTCAGTCTTCTAGAATACATCTCCATGGCACCACAGCACTAACTACAGGCAGCGGGTATCACCAGCCAAATAGTTTCTCCCAGAGCTTGACCAGTTCAGTGAAGATCATGGTACCACCCTTCCCAGATGGCACGTGTAAGACAACAAGCGGCATAAGCTCCCCTCCAACCACTTGTTTTATAAAACTAACCTTGAGAATTAAATATAATATTCATAAGGTAACATACAGAATATTGGTCTTTGGTCAAACATAAAATCCAGTGGTTGTGAACTACACAGTAAATAACCATTTCAGATTAAAAATAAACACTGTGCTAATAAGGCTGTTAGCTAGCTATTAAAGTGTCAATTTTAATGTGCAGAGATGAAAGCGTAACCATAAAGAAAAATTTTCCACATCTCATTTCTTTATTACAGTCTTGTCATGCAGGGAGTGACATGAAATGACGCTGTGCACCAAAGAGGTCGAAAGCTTACCTAGGAACAGAAAAACAACAGCAGAAACAAAAGTCACCCGCAGTCTTTAATTTATTCCTTTGCATTTCAAAGGACACATGTTTGCATTAGTCAGAAGATCCACCTCCCAACTACAGCCAGCCCTCACATTATTCTGCATAACACTAATTCAGGGTCCAGCTAAAGAGTTACCTGTTCAAGGAACCTGTGAGTAAAATAAATTATGCAAGAAAGGAAGCCAAGCATGCTTAAGTATAATAAAGCCTTTTAAAATTATTAGCAGGTTTACTCTTTAATCTGGCAAGGTAACAAACTTTCAGCGCCCAAGAGAAAAAACACAATGAAGGAAAAGCATTATATAAATATTCCACATGCCAAAGCAAAAGGCTTATTTCATTGGAACAATGCAGTCCTGTTTAAACCAATACCACTCGGAAAAAAAGAGATCTTTCTGTAGAAGTTATTTATATGTTAACGCGTGACTTCACAATACAGTTTGTATGGGAATCCTCTCCTCACAAAGGCTGCTTGGACGGTCCCTCACTGGCACCAGCCCCTTCATGCACATGTTCACGCTCAGGACGGCTGGGAGTATCCATCTCGCGCTGTATGAAAACACGAGCCTGCTTTCCAAATTTGCCTCAGTCTTGAACCGAACTACTGCCAAGTGCTGACCACAGGCACGCAGTCTAATCAGCATTATGGTCCTGAGACAGAGAAGTAATGGCTGCTGTAAGTAAATGCCGCTTCTAATCCAGGGAAACTTTCACCTCTGAAAGCGCTCCTAATTTCACATCAACTTCAACTCCAGCAAAGCCTGTGAAAACACTTTATGTAATAAAAGATGATCACACTAAAACATAGTCCTACAAGAAAACAGCAGTACATTTCATAAGTCATAAACCCCTCGCCTAACTCACAGCTTTTTCCCTTTTGATTTATTCTGTTCAGAGTGGGAACTGCGACAGCAATATCCCAATCGGCATTCAGAAACTGCTCACAGAGTCCAACTCGATTTGACAAAACGGAGGTTCAGCCTGCCTTTGAAGAAAAACCCGAAGACACCCAACACTGCAGAGGTCCCCCATGGCAGGAACGGGGCACTTCATGGGTGCAGCCCAGGACCCAGCACCCGCTTGGTCCCCACGTTCACGCTCCCACCGAAGAGCTTCCCGGAGCCGGACGCAGGGGCAGGCTCCCCGAACGCCTCCTTCACGCATCAGTCCTGCTGAGGCTCTCTGCAGCTATGTCAACATCGTGAGCAAACCTCGAAGCAGAGTAGGAAGTTTTGATGGATGGGAGAGGGAGACAAACAAGCATACACACCAGACACGAGGGGTGGGAGGGATGGATGGATGGACAGACCAACAGACAGATGAAGGGGCCGCTATTCAACTCTCCAAGCGGGAGCCCAACGTTTTAATCCCATCACTGTTAAGCAGGGTTAAGAGTTCTTGCTTACTTGAGCTAGTTGATAAAGTTTTTGCTTAACTTACAAAGTTGGAAGTTTTTTCGACCAGTGAGCGGCTTTTGCTTGAAAAGCTGTATGTTAACTTATTATATCTGCCTGAAGAAGAACAGTTACTATCTCTATGCAAAGCAGACTGGCCAGCACGACTACGGCAGAAGGGGACCGAGCCCTGGGGAGACCCCACTGCAAATACACGTACCCTGGAGCCAGCCACCCTCACGCAGCCCGGTGAAAAGCTCACCTCCCCGCTTCCCCGCGTCCAGAAAAAACCCTAAAACCCACACCGCGAAGTATGCACAAGTGCACTAACAGGTAAGGAGACAAGCCAGGAGGGAGCGGTAAACCGCCAACTCCCAAGCAACACACCGTGGGGAGTCCCGGGGCTCAGCCGGCCGGGCGGCCACGGCGCGGCGCTGGCAAAGGCGGCCGGCGACGGCCCCGCTCACCCCGCCCGCCATGCGGCCGCCCCGCCGGGGAACCCGGCTTCGGGGAAGAGAAGCCGCGGCAGCCAGCGCTACCCCGCCGGGCTGTGGGTCACCCCTGAGCCCGACACCGAAAAGTTCCCGCGGCGCAAACCCGGGCGGGCCGGCGCCCTCTTACCCTTTGTCCAGTCCACCACTTGCTTCGGGCTCCACCTGGTCACCGGCTCCATGGCGAGCTCAACCCCGCCAGCACCAGCCCCCGCGGCGAGACCGCAGCCGCGCTCCTCCAGACACGGACTCGTCCTCCTCTCAAGCTCCCATCCCGGCAGCGCCGCTCCGGGCCTCCCCCCTCCTCGGCCTGGCTCCTCCCGCCGGCCGCGGCCGGGCCCGCCCCGCTACCGCTCCGCCTCCAGGTGCTGTCCCCCAGCGAGGCCGAGCCAGGCCGTTGCCCTTAAGGCCGGTTCCGCCCCGCAGCGAGCGGGGCGGAAGTGGCCGTAAGGGCTGCCGGCCTGGCCTGGCCCGGCCCTGTGCCTGGAAAAGTGCCGAAGAGAACCTTCCGTGGGGTCCCTGCGGCTTCTCCCGGCAAGGGGAGAAGAAGGCATCTGGGGACAGTGCCTTTAAACTCTGCCCCCCTGCCCCTGGCCCCCAGACTGATAGCCCGTAAAGTAAAAAAAGTCCCAAAACCGTGAAATAACCTGACACTTCGCCTAACACTTTGAATTCCGTTACCGTCTATAAGCTGCATCCAGCTTTGACTTCACTGGGTATAAATCTGAAGCGGCACGGTAGCCGAGACCACGCTACAAGACCCTTTGAGCATGTTGCATCTGAAAGCTGTCGCTCTTGGGGCCACGTGGTGACACAAATCTCACTTTTTTCTTTAAAGCAAGGTGGAGTTTTAGCTCTCCTAGGTGTGAAGACCAGCCTGCAAGATTTAGAGAATCCAGGCAGAGAGCTGGTGAACAGAAACTAATTATTATTAGAAACAGGAATCACTACTAGACATATCACCCCTACTGTCATATTGACTTTGCTTAATTTGTACTCAGTGATTAATGTGATTTTTTTTTTTAAACAAACGTATTTTGGAGGCTCAAGATTTCCATGTACACAAGGCAGGGGGAGGCCCACCGCCAAGGCGGCTGTGTCTGGTGATGCTGCGGTGAGGAAAGGGAAGGAGGGGTGGACGTACGGGAGGATTCGGGAGCCGCCCGGCATCCTGCCTCGGGAGTGGCGGCCTGCCCGTGGGGTGGAGCAGCAGCCGGGCTCTTCACCCCGCTTCAGTGGTGGCTCTGTGTGAGTCACGGCCCCGTGGCAATTTTAGCAGCGACTGCAGACTCCCTTCAACAGCGCTTTTCCCAATATTGGCATTTGGATTTTTTATTTCTGAATCCTGCACTTAAAAGAGTCCTTGGGTGTGGAGGCCGCTTCACCATAATGGTTTACTTCTGTTTTGCTGCTCTTGTTTGGGAGCTACATTAAGCCATCCGGCGTGCCTCAGGCTCGCTTTCCAGGACACGTCGCTGTGTCCTGGCCACCTCCTGAAGCCCACATAAGCTCCTAGTGAGTCTCAGCCTCTACTCAGAGGTTTAAGCACTGACCTCCAAAACTGTGTGTCCAGTGTACTGGCCTCCACCGTTCCTTGCTACCAAACATGTAACTCAACCTACAATCACTTTTCCATTAGCAAAGCGGCAAGGAGATGTTGAGAAAACGGGTATTTTATTGCATGCATCACTTAAGGGATCTGGCTTAGCGACAAATTCCAGTGCGAAATGCTTTTGTAACACGCATTAAGGTCTTGGTGCTCCTCTTCCTCAGTGAGAGAGAGCAGAGTGAGCTCTGCTGTGACAATAAGACTGAAATTTTAACTTGGCAATATTAGAGAGCGGGTAAGCAGCTGGGATTTCAGACTGTCCAGTATCCCACTGTTTTCACCAGCTCCCATCTCTATCCATCTGCTGTCCCTAGTCACGTACTTGAAATGTAGGCTCCTTGGGAGAGGGGCTGTCAGTTCCGTGCGTGGCCGTGCAGCGCCCAGCTGTGCAGCACCCAGCTGTGCAGCACCCAGCTGTGCAGCACCCAGCTTTCCCACTGCAGCACAAACAGCTGCCTCCCTGCAGGCGGGCGAGAGCAGGCTCCGCTGCAGACCCCTGCTGCGGGGTCGAGAAGCGACACTTCACAAGTTCTAGTTTTGGGAAGTAGTAGTAAAAAAAAAGGTTTTTTTGCACGTGTACCTAAAAACTAGTAATTTGTTCATTCTTCTTGTTACATGGTGGCTGAAGGTGTGTTTTAAATTCTTGATTATAAGGTCAATTCATTAGAGCTAATTTATTTATTTGCTTTTTAGTTTGTGAAATATTAAGCCTGTCAGTTAACCTCTCTGCCTGTTTGGAAGATTAAAATGCAGTTCACCACAGCTTTAATATTGGTGCAACAACCAAAAGTTTCTTGATTCCCCATTGAATCGTGTGTCATTCACACTTGAAGAGCAACAAAACAGCAGCTCTCCCCCCTCGCTGAGGCCTGAGTAAACAGATGGGCCTTGCTATGTGCCCTGCTAATGGTTTCACAAGGGTTAATGTAACAGTGCTTCTGTCTTAACTACACAGATGCTTCCCAAGGTTGCAGGCAGGAAAGCAAATGTCTCTCGCTGTTGGTGTTTGGAGCATTCATCTGCTGTCATCCTTCTTTGTCACATGTCTTGGGCCAGCCCCTGTGTCTGGTTTGGATAAGATGAGCACCATATTTTGTGAGTAAGGCATGCAGATCTGGTCGCTTGCTAGCAGATTGCCAGACTGATAAATCCATGATTCACTGATAGTATTTTTTGTAATTTGCAAAATGACAAATCTATTTTTTTTTTTTTAAGCAGGACGATGTTGCAGTGACTCTCTATTCTTTTATTACATTATGTCCCCCAACACCAGCTGCTTTACAGCCTGCTCTGGACAAATGAAATCAGGCTGACAGGGGAAGGCAGCATGTCTCCAGTTTCTCAAAGGGATTCATAGCCAAGTTGCTTACCTGTGCTACTTTTTCCAAGCCCAGATTGCAACTGTTCTTTTGAGTTGATTTTTCTCATGATTGCACCATCTCGATCTCGTCATTTGAGATGAGATTGACTAGTAGTCAACTGGCATGATGCAATTAGAAGTTCTGTTGGTAGAATAAGGTATTTTTATTCAAAAAATACTCATTGACAAAAGAAATTAAAAAAAAAACAACTCTGCCTGATTTCCAGTAATGCCAAATCAAAGAATAACACTTCCCCTTTGCATGTCTTCAGATGCTCTGTGGGTTAGTTTATGAATTTTGTGCCAGTATGGAGTATTAGGAAAGATGTGAGTTCCCTTTCCCTGCTTGCAGCCCTGTGCGGAGTTTGTTGCTGTGGCAAGGAGCAGACTACCAGCTCTCCAGAAGTGCACATTTTTTCATTTGTTCATTATTTTCCAGTGATAAAAGTGATTTGATTCGAGAAGTAGATTCAGACCAATTGTTTGCTGATTCCCCACTTTCTTTCTTTTCTTTCTTTTTATTTCCCCTTGCAGACCAGGTTTTCAAAGGGACATCAGGTTAGCTTGCATGGGCAGTCTGGCAACACACAGCTCAGTGTGGACCAGGATCATGGTTCCAGTCATGGACGCAGCACTGTGCACTCTCCCATCGCCCTGCAGCAAAGCCCACAGCCACACCCCTGTCAAGTTGGCAGAGGGAGCTACACAGTGTTTGTCACCTTCAGGTTTCTATCCTGGCAGCTGGTCAGCAGAAGGAGGGCAGGTCATTCTTTAGAACAGAAAGTCTGCTGGGAAAAACTTACCCTTTCAAAAAAAAGAAGTCTATTTCAATCATTGGAAAGGCTTAGCATCATTTCAGCATCTATGTTGGCTCTAGTCTGGTTTAACACTGGATTTACCATTTTATTTAAACACAGTCTGATCGACCCTGCCACTTAGGCCAGAGTTTTCAATGCCAAATCTGTGTGCTCCCAGGTCACCAGCTTGGATCTGAGTCATGCGTGGTAGGTACGTGATCACATTTCTGACGAAGTAGTCAAAGTGTGCAAGGCTTGTATTCAAATTTTAAGCTGGCATCAGGGGGACAGACAATGGTTGATCTTGCACAAAAACCTGCTGGTACAGAGAGAACACAACAAAATTCATTGAACAGTTTAGAGTTTAGTGAGTTTGGACCGAGTTCTCACTTTCCATCACATGGCTGTACATGCAGCTACTCGTGTCCCCTGGCCGCTGCATCACAGTCTGCCCGTTACCAGACTTAGTACCAGCTACCAGAGCTACGCAGCAGGTCCCTTCGGGTAGTGCAGATTTGCGCAGACAGCAGCAGCTCTGCACAGCTGCAGAGCAGCCTGCCTGCGGGGATGCAGGCTTGAGTCTTAAGCCCCTTTCTCAAAGAGACGTAACGGCTGTTACTCACCTCTAGAGGGGTGAATAAACAAGTGTTTAGCCAAAGGTCACATACCAAGTTTAAAAAGTGTGTTTTCTGTTCAGGGCCACAAAAAGTTATTTTTCTTACTGATTCAGATTTTTTAGAGGGGTCAGCATATTGCAATTTGTATCTTTGAGTGGAAGGGTTGTCCATCACTACTACTGTCACTACAAAATAATTAGGATTTACATATGACTTTCCAAGCGTTATCTTACTCACACACATGGTCCACAGAAGTCAGTAGGACTTTTTTGCACAATAGCAAGAGAATTTTACCCTACCTAACTAGAATTTAGAGCTTCCTGGTAAGGTCAGTAAGTATTTAAAGTTCATTTGGAAATTGCAACAGGTAAATTAACTGAGTCAGGGTGAGTCAGATTCAGAACTGGGTTTGGTTCTATAAGCATGTAATTAAAAAAATTCACACTAATGGGAAACTGTTGTTGCACAAGGATCAACATCCTACTTCTCCCCTCCATACTGGAATTGTTAGTGATGGATCTCTTCTATGCATGACAGTGTGGGCGATCTTGGTGTAGCCTGTTGAGAGAAATAGGTCTGCCTAGTCCTTTTTTGAATACAGTGTATTCAAAGAGAGTCTTTTTCAGCTGGATAGGGTAAGGAGGATAGCCTGGGGGTCTTCCTGGCTTGATCACTTTGAAAAAACAATGTCCTGCCCTTGCCTTCCCTGTGCCCTAGAGAGAACCGACTGACCAAGGTGTACTGTCATTTGATGCAATACTCTTATGAATTCAGAATTATTTTGATAAAGCAATTAGATTTTCAGTAAAAGAAAAACAGTCATTTCAGATCGGACCAACTATATAAAACGTCTTGCCTTAAACAAAATACTGGTTGCCGAGAAAAGGAAACATCAGAAAGTTAGAATTCTGGCGCCAGTGTTTGCACCAGTTCTCTTGGTGACCTGGACCAAATCATTTAATCTCTGTATTTCCGTCTCCTCACCACTCAAACGTTTATAATCTCCCATTGGTGAGAAATACCCTATTTTTCTTTATCCAGTATATTCTGTCTTTCTGAAAAACTGAAATATCCACAGAAATAAAAATAAATGGCTAACTCCAGTTAATGGAAAGATTTCTAAGCCCTGAAATGTTTCTAAGTACAAAGGAGTAAGAAATGAATAGTTAGATGAAGAGACAGATGCAGAGTGGTTCTAATGATTTTTCTAAATTCATTTAATTTTATGTGTATCTACAGTTGGCCATAGTACAACACATATTGTATAAAAAGGGTTATGGTTACGGCTGGTTTATCAGTAATCAAAGTTAAGTTAGGAAGACCTACATATATCAATGACTCTATCAGACTTCTTGTAGATTTTTTTTTTCCATTACAAGGTTCCTGCGCTACTTATTTCCTAAGGATAGAGCGGTATTGGATCCTGTGCTTGGATTGCCCCTGTTTTCCTCCATTCAGGTTTAAAACAACATACACAAAGTTCCTAGTTAGGTGAAAGTTGCCACTGCCTGCTGCTATAGGTGTATATGTCTACATGTAAATACACGTGTATATATGTACACTGATGATACTGTGCTAAACTGAGCTAAGCAGTAAGTAGAAAGATCTTCTCCTGAAGTTTTTAGTCAAAGAAAAATTCTCTAAACTTTATTGAGTAATTTTTTTCATACAAGAGTGCAGAAATAGGCCTTAAATTGCCATATATTTGCATTTTTAATCCACTGGGAGATTTTATTAAGTAAGTCTCAAATCACTGCACAGAAATCCACTGCAGCCTTGTGCTGAGGTAGCATGTTTTAGAAGAGGATCACAAACCTATTTTGCAAAACATAAACTTATTATAAATATATGTTATCGTTAATAGAAATTGGTTTATAAATTTATTTTGGCCTACCTTGGGTCCCTTTACCTGTCTAGGAAGCCTACTGACTCTCCGGTAAACAAAGCACAGAAGTGATTTGTGTAAAATTACAAAACTCACTTTAATCAATGCTTAAAGAGAAAACTAGAGTCAAATGGCAACATTTCTGTATACAGAAACAGGGAGACGATTTTACCTGGTCCTCATTTCCCTGCCCAAATGGCACACAAGAAGAAAGATTTGTCTTGTACGCAATCCATCAGTCAGTTTGATCAGATACAGAAGAATTATGTTCCCAAATGGAAAACAACTGCTGGGAGTTTAACACTAGCAAAAAGAAGCTTATGCTGGTAGAGTGGGGAAAGCACGTTGCAAAATTAGCAGGAGCAGCATCTGCCCCATCTGCTGCGGATGTTTGTCCAGCAGTCATTTATCAAAGGCGCGCAGAAGTGGACTCGGACCCAATCCTGCCTGACACCTGGCACGGTGCTGTACCCCCAGCAGGTGAAGCGGACACGGCACAGCCGGGCCCTCGGTGCAGCAGCAGAGGAGGAGGCCGCGGTAGCGTTCGGCTCCTTCGAGCACCGCACTGCTCCGGGCTGAGGAAGCGTGGGGAGCAACGCGGTGACGGCAGGCGGTGTGGAGGAGAAGGGTTGCCGGAGCAGACGGGATGTCCCCACCACCTCTGAAGCAGACACAGGTGGTGGAAACCTCCTCATCCTCCTGCTGAAGGGGCACATGTGGGCCAAAGCAGGGAAGACCATCTCTCATATATCAGAGACGGTGCCAGCGCACCCTGGCCCACATTTGTCTGGAAACTTGCTCAAAATAAGGTCTAAAAGATACAAATTTACTGATGGAAAACCAGAGCTATTCCTGCACAGAGCATGTGATAGTCCTTTGTATATTGTATTTAAAGACCCTGATTCAAGAAGCCTATGTTCTGCCTAAATTGCTCTAACTCCTCCTCCCCTTCCTACTTCAGTCTTCAGACATCAGGAAGCAACAGCCAAAGGGATTTAAAGCCAGGCTGAATCTGGGTCTCTGTGCACATGCAGTAGTGGAACGGTGAGCTAGAAACAGGCTTTTTGAAAAGCTATATGGCCTTCAAAAGAAGACAGAATCTCTTGCTCTCTTTTGCAGTCTTCCTCTTGCTGCTTCTTTTTAAAGGATGTTAGATATGCAAGTATTTTAATTAAGCCATTTTTCTTAATAGCCTAAATTTATCTGCAGACTCTGAAATGTAAGGAAGGTACATTAACTTTACCTGCTAGAGCTTCGCTTGCAAATAGAAGTTAATTTTTGGAAGGGGAAAAGAATAATAGGAAATAGACAAATTATTTGAATATTTGCTTATCTTTAAAAATAATACCTAAAGTCTGAGCAGAAGGTTTGATTTTTTTTTTTTTGCACTGGTTGTCATGTATTTAAACATTTTAAGTAGAATTGGCAGGAGTATCACAGCTGGTTACTGCAGCCAAATAAATCAACCTAATAAGGAATCAAAGACCCCATAAACTTTAGCAACAATTTCTCAAGAAAGCTGGAAAGCAAGCTACTGTTGTAGTATCTTCTATAGCATTCTCAAATCTTCAGATCTTAAAACATGCTGCAAACATTAATGAGCAGTCTTACAAAATACCTGTGGTCTTGTGGTTAAGACAGCCCAACTCAATTTCAAAAGAAAGACGTTCAAAGCGTTGCTCTGTCACAGCCAGCTCATGCAAGACTAAGAAATACTGATCCTGAAGTGCTTTAAATTTAGGCATGAGAGTAATTCTCTTAAATTCAGTGGGAAGAATGTGCTTAACTGTTTTCAGATTTAGGGGATTTAAGCGTACCTTTGGGTTCCAAGTCCAAACAACCCTCCTGCAGCTGCTAACAGCATCACCTGCGACTGTCCATAGGAGCACCTGAGGAGCTTCCAAAAATAATTCCACATACTCCCCTGCAGAGGGAGAATCTGTGGCAGAGGGTCTGCTGGAAGGAGCAGAGCAGGGGTAGGAGGGAGAGCAACCATATCTTAAAACATGACTGTTTAACTACTGCCACAGCTGTCTTGGCACGTATCTGCCCAGGCCCTTGGTCCAGGCTTGGCCAAGCTGTACAGAGCAATGACTATCTCTTGACCAAGGTCTTTTCTGGGTTCACGTGCTAACTTTGTTCACTTCCCTGTGGCATGCGGGGATCCTGAATTAATAAGCATATTCAGAGTCGGTCTGATCAAACCTGTTGGGTTGAAAACGCTGGGGCTCCATCCACCAGCTGGGTGAGCCGCAGCCTCACCCAGGCTGTGGGGCATCTCAGTTCACCTCCGCCCCACAGGATTTTGGTTTACTTCCCAGGGCCGTTTCTAGCTATAGGTTTCACCACCCCAGCCTAGCCCTAGCAGTGTTTCTTAGTGGACTGGCTCAGCTAGTTCTTTCAAAGCTCTCTAGATTTCGTGGCTTATACCCTTTATGTGGCCAGCTCTCCTCACGTGTTGCCTGTGTAATATGAGGAGAAAGCAAATGCCTTGGCTCTGTGGCACTTGCCCTTGCAGCAAGTGCTGTTGGTACTGGCAAAGTACCGCTATTATAAAACACTGCTTGAAAATGAAATGATAAATCACACTCAACAGTTTGCTTTGTACGTTACAGCTTTTTTGTCATCATTGCTGAGAAGTGTATACCTGTCATTCTTTCATTGAGGAGCAGCATTGAAATATTTCCTGTACGTTTATCACAAGCTTCTTCCTTTAATAAATTACTACATTATGTAGGATACTTCCTTAGACTGTATATGACTCTTGCTTCTGCAAAGAGTTGACTCATTGGTTGTGTTGAGCCTGGGATGCAAACTGAAGCCCTTCAGAGGAGCTCAGAGGAATGGAGAGGAAAAAGAGGTCATTTAATCCTCTGAAAAAACAGCTTTGCAGAGACCAAAGAGTAGGTCTGTCATTTGAATCAGTTACTGCTCTGAGAGCAATAAAAGTCACAAACAAATGTTGGTACCACGAATGTTGGAAGACCTTATAAATCATACGAGAAAGGGTAAAGCAATTATCTGAAGTACAATAGTCCTTCTTGAAACATACTGATCTTCGAAAATAGGTTTACAGCCTCCCTTCTGGACAATAATTTTCATAGCAGAAGTCTGGCAAAAAAAATTTGGAAACCACATTCAGTAAGTATTCTTTGCGTCCACTGCAAGGATAATTATGTTTCCTTTCCCCTGCTTTCAGGACTTTTTCCCCAAAATTTGGTAATGTAATTAGAAAGTGTAGGGACAGGCAAGGAGTTCAGCAGACTGGAATTGTGAATTTCTGCAAGAATTAAGTCTGCAGTGGCCTTTTAGTGTAGAAGAGCACTTTGGTCACCCCTTCCTCAGTAACAGCATCCTAAACATGAAACTGTAAGACTTGAGAAAGGTACAAAGAAAGATTGCAGGACATATAAAGACTTGAACATAACAAAAAAAAAAAGCATGGAAACAGCTGTAAGACAGCAGATTCAGTGGACAGAAATCAGGCCAACACATCAAATATACATTGTTTATTGTTGATGCCTGAGGCCACAAAATTATTTGGAGTCTTTGGTTTTCTGTGTGTACAAGATGACGGCAGAAGCCAGACAATGGACTGATGTTTGTTCTTTCAAACCCATCCACCAGATGAGTGGGGTTGTTGTTTTTAAATATTTAGTGTTTCGTTGGAAGTCTGGCACCTCTCACATGCTCCTTGAAAGAGAAACAGCACCACAAGGATCCGTTGCGAGTTCAAAATCCTCATTCAGCCCTCAATTATCTGTCCCTCCCACACAGACAGAGCTGTATTTGCAACTTATTAGTTTGGGGCCTACTTTTTTTATTGTGGTTTTGGTTTAGTTTATGGAACTATATATTTTTGGCATTTGTTCTTCAATTTTAAAGTGATTTTCATGGTCATGGGAGGCCAAAGAGACCAAAAGCTCCAACAGAGCAAGGCACAAAAGGTACGGTGTGCTGAGCAAGTCGGCAGCAGTGGCCTTCAGATCAGGGTCACGGCAAAACCCATTTCCCCTACACAGACTTGCCAAAGCACCACAGCCCTGCTATATATGGACAAATTATTTGTAAGGACCTCTGCTTGCGTTTTCCCAAAATGACTTACCTTTTTGAGAAAACAGAGTTGAATTGGCCCAGCCCCTGGGAGATGCTCGTTTTGATATCAAGTCCTGTGTAAGCATCTGAGTAGCAGTATTCAAACCAAGTCCAAGAGAAAGATTGATCTCACTCAAGGCCAGCTTTGCCCAGTGGCTGCCCTCCCTTTCTGTAGTCACAGGGAGAGATCACCACAGGACAAATGTATTCAGTTGGGAAGGGAGTGGGATGAATTCCTTCTCCACTTATTTACATGCAAAGCTTCCATCAACAAGCAAGATTTGATCAACAATCAGCAAGATTTGGTCACTTAAGTCCTTCCAGTGATCTTGAAATACCTCTCTCTAATTTACAGCTCGATTTGGGACATTTTCTAATGGTTTCAAGGGAGGCCAAAGGAGGTTTTGCTCAAATCTGCTCAAGAAGAAAGAGAAACTGGTCTTTTTCTAAGCTCTTGTGTTGTTTATTTTGTCCCCAACAGCTGCAAATGGAAAAGGTGGGCAGATTTCTCAAAGCTGAGCGCCTTCAGGTCCCATGGGACCAAATCAGAGGTAATTTTAACCATGATCGAAAATTATGCTACAGGATTTAACACCAGAAGTGGAAAGGGCATACTTCCATGCAGGACTCCGAGCAAATTTCTGGGGTGAATTCTGGGTCTGGAGGCCAGGAGCAGCTTCTCCCTTCACTGACCTTTAGCATGGTCAGGATTTGCCCTATAAAAGCCTAATCAACACTAAAGTGAATGGGATTCTTCATTTACTGCCTACAGCAGATTTATATGAAGCCTACCTCCTCTGGATCCCTGGCAATTTCTTCTGCAGTGTTTGGGTCAAAACACAAACCTCTTCTTAATGAAAAAGGTGAATACGTATACTGCACATGAAAGTGATCAACAGAAACCTTTTTTCCTGAAGAAGTAGGGGAGAGCAAGGCAGCACTGTGCACCCTTTGTTTATGTTCTGAAAGGAGCCTAACTCAATGGAAAAATAAAATGTATATCCCAAAGGCTTCATGACACCCTTTTCATTCAGTGTTACTGTACTGGAAAATTCTTTTATATAGCAATATTTTACTATCTTTTGACAAAATTCTAGCTTTATTGTGATCAGTTGCTGGGGTTTTATTGCATTACTATATGTTTGGTAACTCAATCTGTAGTTAAGGCTGCTGGTATATGTTTGAACAAAATAGGTTTAGAAATGGACTACTTGCCTGGTGAGGCATGAGTCTTTTTCTATCTTCGTGCGTAATTATCTGCTAACAGGCATGGTTTCACAGTACTGTATATTTGACTATTATCACTATGTCCTCTGTTTACTGTCAGTTGAATCATGGATTTTTCCCACTGGTTTTCTTGTTTTGAAGACCTGTGCTTTAAAAAAAAAAGCAACTAAATGTGATTCAGAGCAATGCAGGTTTGCCAATTTTGCTGAAGCTGCTGATTCAACAAGGTCTTTCACCATTTGTAAATTGAGGGGCATGCGCAATGGGGCTATTTTTGAAACAGTACCACTAGTCATATGTTTAAAGTTACACTGGCATTTAAGTAGTTTGTGGAATCAAACCTTAATGCTGTGGGCTAAGCTGAGATGACTCATTTAAGGGAAAAAATCATAGAACCATAGAATCATAGAATCATTTAGGTTGGAAAGGACCTTTAAGATCATCAAGTCCAACGGTTAACCTAACACTGCCAAGTCCACCACTAAACCATGTCCCTAAGCACCATGTCTACCCGTCTTTTAAATACCTCCAGGGATGGTGACTCAACCACTTCCCTGGGCAGCCTGTTCCAATACTCGACAACCCTTTCCGTGAAGAAACTTTTCCTAATATCCAGCCTAAACCTCCCCTGGCGCAACTTGAGACTGTTTCCTCTTGTCCTGTCACTTGTTACTTGGGAGAAGAGACCAACACCCACCTCACTACAACCTCCTTTCAGGTAGTTGTAGAGGGCAATAAGGTCTCCCCTCAACCTCCTCTTCTCCAGGCTAAACAACCCCAGTTCTCTCAGCCACTCCTCATGAGACTTGTACTCTAGACCCTTCACCAGCTTCATTGCTCTTCTTTGGACACGCTCCAGCATTCAGTGTCTTTCTTGTAGTGAGGGGCCCAAAACTCAACACAGTACTCAAGGTGCAGCCTCACCAGTGCCAAGTACAGGGGGATGATCACTTCCCTAGTCCTGCTGGCCACACTAGTTCTGATACGAGCCAGGATGCTGTTGGCCTTCTTGGCCACCTGGGCACACTGCTGGCTCATATTCAGCTGGCTGTTGACCAACACCCCCAGGTCCTTTTCCACCGGGCAGCTTTCCAGCCACTCTTCCGCAAGCCTGTTGCGTTGCATGGGGTTGTTGTGACCCAGGTGCAGGACCCAGCACTCAGCCTTGCTGAACCTCATACAATGGGCCTTAGCCCATCGATCCAGCCTGTCCAGATGCCTCTGCAGAGCCTTCCTACCCTCAAGCAAATCAACACTTCCACCCAACTTGGTGTCATCTGCAAACTTACTGAGGGTGCACTTGAACCCCCTCATCCAGATCGTTGATAAAGATATTAAACAGAACTGGCCCCAATACTGAGCCCTGGGGAACACCACTTGTGACTGGCCACCAAAATCATCTATGTGAAAAAATATTTCCACTTCCTGATAAGTCATCAAATAGCTGCTTTTATTAAAATTCCAAAGATGAGCTTCTCTTAGCTGACTGTACTATTGTAAGTCAGGAAGCACAAACCTCAGTAATATCATTAATATGTGATTTAAGAGGATTCAACCCCATAAGCAGCAATAAAAAATAGTCAACATAAATAAGATACTTTGTTAGCTTCTTAAGGAAAATCTCTCTAATGCAAAACATAGTTGATCAATGCATTTAGCTAACTTCAAGTGAAGAAACAATTCTGAAAATGTAGATTCATGATTTAAAGTAATGCAGAAGGCCAAGCAGAAACTACTGGTGCCAGATAGTTTGCCCCTAAGTCCATAAATTTTGTGAACATAGTGTAGTGTTGGGTGTTAAGTGTTGAACATCCTGAAACCTTCATCAGCAGTTTGTCCATCAGCAGGCAAATTTTCCAGATGGTCTTTGGATGATCAATTATGTTGCTCCTAATTGCAAGTTCCTCCTCTGTGTGTCTCCTTCCCTGCTGCTTCAATGTGAAGAAAGGTAAAGTCTTTAACCATTAAGCAGCTGGCACAACTTGTGTAAACAATTCTTAGTACTGCATTTGAGAATGTTTACAAAACTGGTAAGGCTCAAGTGGGCATTTTACTTCTAGTATTTGTTTTTCTACACAAAATATCTCAGAAATAAAAACAGGTAGTGCATTCTCAGCTCTTTCTGATTCCATATGTTTTTTTCATGAATGCCATTTACAACAGGTAGCTCTTCCAAACATTGTAGCTGCAGGAACAAAAAGTGCAGATGAACACCAATGACAACAACAACAACAAAAAACCCCAACACCCCCCCCTGCCAAATCCAAAACAAGAAAAAAATTCTGTGTTCAAGTAATACTGTCTTCCTCTGCCAAGTAAAACAGTCTCTAATGGCTGCAGTTTGGGGCTATTTTTCACAGTTCTCTGTAAAAAAAAGGTACAGAAATGCATTCATGGAGGTAGTGGGATTTTGTATTTCATTTATCCATTTGGCAGCAGAAAATAAGATTTTATTTCTTTTTTGCCGTCATGAGTCCTTTACTTTTTTACTTTTTAAAATCATGCTTCAGAAGATCTGCTTATAAATGAAGGAATGAGGTCTTTATTTGGATATTTGGAACCTTTGAATGACTTCTTGTTGACATATTTAACTGTTCAATCCAATAGAAATAAGATCAAGCCTCAGCTAAATCTTCCCCTGGATACATACTTGACTACATTCAATTTTCCCATAGTTTCTTTAAACATGCAGTGTTCTTGTGCTTATACAGACAGGTTTGAGATATCATGTGCATGGTTTATGGCAACTTCTGTGTAGACTCTTCAGGGTATACCGGCCCCTGTTAAGACTCTTCTGGGTATACAGACCCTTGTTGAAACACTAAGCAACTACTATTTCTAAAGACCAATGGTCTTATTAGGATCTTTTTAAATGAACTAAGCCACATTTGGTGCTAATCTCAGATATCCTATGTTGGTCTTGTTCTTTGACAAATCTGCTGAAACTTTGTCAAGTTTATAAGTACTGACTGTGATATTTGCTGTCACAATTTGTGACATTGTGTACATCTCTGTTTTTCAAATGTTAAAGTAAGGGTAGTTCATAGTAGTCTCTGTTGACAGAGACAAATGTTTTGTACAGGAAATGAGTGAACGATCTCTCACTGACTTCAATACAAATAATATTAGGTTCAGCATTCTGCACTTCAAAAGGTAATTATAGATAAATAACCAAGTTATTAAGAGTTTATCATCTGAAGTAAATGGAGCCTCTAAATCTTTTGGGAAACATCCCTCTTTATCTATCATTGGTTAATTATCAGCCACCCTTTACAGATTTCCCACCTATTTATCTTCCCCATTATATCCTTAGTCTTCTGATACCTGGCTAATAGCTTATATTAAAAGCTTCCAAATCTAATTATATTTTTGGTTTCATTTTGCAAGTGATATATTACTTTTGTGGTTTTAACTGTGCTACAGAGTTTGCATAAAACAGGAGGTGGCAATAATTAACCTCAGTCTTCTTGGTGGCTTCAGGAGCAACTTGGCAGATCTTTTTTAGGAGGTTTATATAAGTGACAGCATCTCTAACCAGACAGTTCTTGTGCAGTCCTGATACATTCAGCTTATCCAGAAGTCTGCAAAAGGGTTGATCTGTTTTATTTGTCCAAATATCTGGCTATTTACACACTTGTGGGAAGGGAAAAGAAAGAACTTGAGACAGCTAAAGTGTTCCAATAAGTCAATCAGGGCAAGCAATATATATTCGATCTGTACTCAGCTTTGAGGAGCTGCATGAACTTATTTTAATTTTTAAAATATTTTCTCCATACATGTTAATAACCCTTTAAACTTGACTTATTCCTCTTCCTTCAATATGACTCGCAATTCCTTAAGCACTGTTACTTCAGAAACCTGCAGCTTGGAAAGATTTTAACAGCATAACAGTTCCTGATCTTTGTGGGCTGGTGTTAGTTTATTACTCGGAGCTATGTGCCAGGGATGTACTTGGGCTGATGCAGACGATAGCCTAAGGTTAACCTGTGCCTCAAGGAGCTCATCTTCTAACCAGACCGAGATAACCACCAAACTGCAAGCACCTGCCTAGCATTGTGGTGGAGAAACCACGTTTTTCTGAGTGTGGAGGTGTGCAAAGAAGAAGGCAGGATTGATTAGTTTTAGTTAGCAGAACACTGGAGCTGGTACTGGCCTTGCAACATTCGTGTGTTTTAAAGAAGGAACTGAAGGCTTGAGAGGGCAGCGCTCGCTGTAGGAGGGTGTTCTGACTGCCAGGGACAGCGTGATAGGGGAATGGAGAAACTTTAGCGAAAGGGGCTGGTAGGCCCAACATGTCAAAGAGTAGAAAAGCAAAGAGCTTAAATAAAACCGCAGATACTGCAGAGGCAAGTAATAATACCTATAGGGTACCTGGACAGTTAGCCTGCAATGCCTACTTTTTGGCAACTTAAAGTTCCATGTCTCCCAATAGCCAGCCTTTGGCCCCCAAATCCCAAGGAACGAGATAATGTAAAAGTTAGTCCCTAGAAAGACCCCACTGATGTGTATAAGACTCATGTATACAAGGAGTGAGCAAGATAGCCATTTGAATTACGTGCCATATTTCTGGAAATGTGCGGAAAAAAATCATTCTACAGAGAAAGAAAGGAGAAGAATCAAAAGGAGAATTTGCTTTTTGAGAAAGCAGATAATACAAATTAGATATTTGTCATGATCTTTGGCCATTTGTCTATATTCAGTTCTTTCTCAAAGGTCATTTTGTCATGCTGGGCTCAGCAATCCTGTGAAATATAATTAACTGTGTCATTTGATGTAAGACAGAGTGTGGTCCAAGTTTAAATAGAAAGATAATAGCTTTCATAGATTTTTTTTTCTCCAAAAATACTTTAGCAGTGTTGTCATAGATCAAAATCTGTGCTGCCAAATAAATACATGGAATTCCTCATGCAAGTGGAAACTGAGCAGCCAAATTCTCATGCAACAAGTTGAGATGGACATCTGTATCACATGTATATTAGCGGAGAAGAAAGACGACTCATGTATATCACAATATCACATGTATTTTAGTGGAGAAGAAAGAGGACTCTTGTTTATCTGTTTTATCATGATGTTACAAAAATGAGGCACATTTGCTGAAACCAATCCTTTCAGCAGAACAGCAACTTTATTTTTTGTTACTAAAAGATATTTCA
The DNA here is from genome assembly GCA_013401315.1 of Balaeniceps rex. NCBI lineage: Eukaryota > Metazoa > Chordata > Aves > Pelecaniformes > Balaenicipitidae > Balaeniceps > Balaeniceps rex. The sequence goes on from VYZW01038036.1 coordinate 176,847, forward strand.
AAAGCATTATTGCAAAAGGCACTTTGAGGTCTCATTGACATTAATGAAAGTCTAGTTTCAAAAGGAAAGGAAAAAATGTAATGTTGACCTTATCAGGCAAAGCTAAGCAGAAAGAATATTTTCCTTTCACTGAATTACATCGTGATACTGTATTTTGATTTTTCCTTGCATAGACTTTCATCTGAGGAGCTCAAGGAAGTTCACAAATAACTAAGTGAGTCTCCAAGAGTAGAGAAAGTGATAAATATTGACTGATTTGTGCATAGTCATTAAAAAATCAATAGCAGAGAAAGGCCCAGGGCTCACATCTGGCTGTAGCAACAGCCATGCTGCTGATTCAGTAGCACGCTTAAGATCATGCCTGGCTTAAGCATGCAGGTTCATTTTGAGCACCTGAGCACTACTCAGGTGCTCAAAGCAGAGAACATACCTAAGCACGTTTCTGAATCGTTATCTAACTTTGTTTGCTAGGGAGCTTGGTGAAGCTTGTACCGCATCTGACTTCTGTACCCATTCAGTTGGCAAACAAAAAAGCTTCAGGCTCTGGCTTGCCTCATCCAAACACAGCCATCACTGCAAGAGACCGAAGAAGAGAAATCATCTTTATTTCATGAGAGTGGCCGCCATCCACTGATGAGTATAGGTAAGATGGTTTAAGTTAGGATGCTGAAATGCATCTCAGCCCTAGCTCAAGCCTTATTTATTTGTGTGCACTGGACACAAGCACTCAAGCTTGTCCCAGGCACAAGCACACAAGCTGTGTGGCAACTCAGCAGCAGAGAAGATAAGCTCCAGAAGAAAGGTGCAGTGGACAGCTGGTGGGGGGACACAGCGGGGAAACAGATCGATTCAGTGCAAGGCATCTGTCAGAGCCTAAAGTGAAGATTGGCAACTTGGAAGCTAGTGATAGTGTCAATCCCAGAAGTGCCCAGCACAAGGTACTCTATAGGTTTCATACAATTAAAAAAATCAATAAAAGATGGAATAAATAGTGTTCTAGATTTCTAGCATTCTATACAACTGTCTTGTTTTAAACTTCAGTCCAAACCTTCTGCTTTTGTTCTGTTTTTATCAAAATAACATTTCAACAGTGATGTATGCAACACAGTTCATTTAAATCAAAGAGACTAGTTGGCAGCGGGAGCTGTGAAGATCAGTTTCTTATGGCTCTGTATGACATGTGATTTATTTCCTCCTGTAACAAAGTGTGCTGTCTGATCAGAGTGTTTCCAAATTGCCATCATCTGTCTCCCATGGGGCATTTTCTAGTGGCTGATATTACAGTTGAGCTCTTTTATAGAAACTACCCTCAACAGGGGCACAAATTTTCCTCTACTGCACCAAATAACTCCAATGAGCCTTTGCACCTTGATGAGAAGTTTATAACATAGAGTTGCATTTTCAAAAGTTCTTAGTTGTCTTGGTCTATATTTTATTTTCAAACATCTGCAAAAAATCAGTTTGTTTTTTTTTTAAGCAACACCTGGAGTAAATTCAAGCAACTCTTTGCTGCTGTGACCTTACAACACTACCCTATAATACTAATAAAACACACTTTAAAAACAATTTCTGTGTTCTGTTAAGCACAGCGTATTTACAAGAGCAGGCTAATTTTGTGAAGACAAAGCAGGGCTTTGCATGTCATAGAAGACTTCTTTTTAAAACTTATTCAGTTACATGGATCAGTTTGCACCCTTTTCCATCAATAAATAATTGAAAAATATCATCAGCCAATTTGCCCCAGATTTGTAAGCCCTAGGGAACTAGATTTCAAGGGGAAAAAAGAGATAATGAAAGTAAGTAATATTACAGATTACACTGAGCCAGGTCTGTTTCCACTCTGCTTCCAGATCTGCATGTTGAGGAGGAAGTAAAGGCGTCCTTTATTTAACAATTAGTTAAGTCCTAATTAGTTTCAGAAGCCTAGGGAAGGGAGTAAACTAAAATCCTAGCTACGGATGAATTTGGACATTTTCTCTAAGGTTACTGACAAACAAGAGTAAGCATTGCAGGAAAAGCTTCATTCGTGTGATGTAGATGGAAGACACAGGAAAGCTTCCAAGCACTCAAGGAAGTACCCTCTTATATCTGTCAATCATCATAGCTACAGTGACATCATTGCTACTACTCCTGTACTAACAAACAGTGTTGGCAATACATTCTATTATGCCTTGAAAAGGCAGTTATTATGCTTACCCGGGAAAGACCTGCCTGCACCCTACAGCAAGAAAGTCAGAATATACCCCAACACACCATATAAAGCATCAAGACACAGAAATAGAAGACAAGATAAATGCATCCATCTTTGAACTAACCTGAAGATAGCAATAACAAAATATGTACTACCTTGGGGTCTGCTATGTTCATACGAAGGGCACATCGACCAGGCTGGCATGAGGAATTAGGAGAAGAGTAGTTCTCTCTTCACGACAGCTGGAAAGGGAAAGCCAAGCTGACACGGTAGCTTAGTGAATTAAAGCTTTAGCCTGTTGAACCACGGTGGCACAGCCAGGTCAGCACTGTTTTTACTGTCAAGTCAAATCATGCCCACATAACTTCTCTTTCTGGGAAGGAAGAAATATTTACATGTATTTATCTTTGCACTAAGAGGCAAAAATTCCCATGAAAGCCATGAATGACTTGCTGACTGAGTTTAGCAGCAAGAATGCCTAACCATGAAGCCAAATGTGTTGCACAAATATGTTTATTCCTCCAGGTCCATCCTGATTCCATTTTGCATTATTCCCTGAGGTGGACAAAACTCTAAAGCTTGAAAGTAAAATTAGGGTCAGAGTAGTATACAGTCATTCTCATGTGGATCCAAGTTTCACAGCATGGAAATCCCAGCTGGTTTTAAGGCAAGCTGGAAATATTATGAGAACAGATTCTTTTCTGACTGTTGGGCATGTTTGTTTTGTCTCCCAGGGGAGAATGTGGGTTCCCTAAGACGCACTCTGCATTTAGACTCTCTACCGGGAAACCCTAGAGAGGAAATACTAAATCATAGCTTTCTACATGCTGTATTTGACAGCTGGGTCTTGGAAACTTGCAGTGTCTCTGCTGCTCAGTGTCTCCTGGCTGAAGCCAAGAGGATTTCTACAAAGGGTTTAATGGATTTCCCACTTGGGGTCCAACGTAGATGTTACTGATATCAGTTATGATGGAGAAATCTTATCCTAAGCATTCTCCTTTGTTTCTCTTTTACAAAGAGAAAAAAAACCCCACCTAGGTCATTTCAGGAAGAAAGAGCGTAATGGCATTGATACAGGTTCATGTATACCTGACCAGACCAGGTGTAGAGGTGAAAGGCTTTAGATAGATACCATTATTTCCCTCGGTGATTTTGCATCCTTTCTCCATGTTCTTTACTAAATACAATAAAACTTGGCAATATTTTAGCTTGACACCTTCCCTTCAGCAGTTTTAAAGAAACTTTTTTTTTTCCTGTTTTTATTGAGTAAATCAAACACAAAATTCTAATTAATTTAGAAGTCATCTGACATGTCTTCTCAGCTTTCAGCATGTCGAGAGAGACTTGATGTTCACTGGAAAGTTCAGCAAACACTGCCCTGTAGTCTATTTTGTCATGTGATTTGATCTCTGAAAACTCACATTTTTAGGCGGTATATTTACTTACTCTTCGTCATAAGATGTGTATACAAAGAGGCCCTGCCTTTCCGCTAGCATTGTGCAATTCTTTGAACTACTTATGAGAAAACAGGAGCATGACCTACTGCATCTGCTGAAGAATATTAAAATGATAACTACATACATCAATATAATCATCAAGCAACATCACCTATTTTAAAGGTAAGCCAAACTTAGTCACAGCTGGAGATGAGAGATTGGAAAGGTAAAAGTTGGAGCTAAGAATGAAGATTTCAGGGCATAAATTTGCTTCACCTGAGCTCATTCTGCCCCCTTGCACAAGCTGAAGGTTGGCATTTGGAGTGAGGCTGTCGCTTTTGGTGTTCTTCTGAAACACCTGGACCTCCGCAGCATGACCTGCCGCAGCTGAGCATCCTGCGGAGCCGCGGCAGCTCTCCTGGGGATCAACACGCAGTATGTGCATTCCCAGTGAGATGTAGGCTGGGGTTTTACCTGACAGCTGTTGCCGTGTGATGATCTGTATTTCTTCTTGTGGGAAAGAAAGGTCTGTGGGTCCTATTTGTGGCAGCAATCTCCTTTATTTGAGCACAAATGAAAAGCTGAATGAAGCTAAGCTGTGTTTAGGAACATTAATATAACATGAAAATCAATCAATGAAAATATACAGGAGTCAACTTTTACTTAGGCTAGTTTGAAGTTAGTGAATAGATCAAAGCACTTAAAACAAAAATAATGACTTACAAAGACTAATGATAGAGAATAAAAACCTGTACCTAAACAAACAAAACACCTGCCTGAACTTGAGAGTGGGAAGGGAATTATCCACAATGAAACACATTTCCTGAAACATGTTTACGTGAAAATTGCTTGGGGGTTGGGAGAACAAAGTAATTAGCTGAAAAATTACTAGATGGGTGAGGTTAGATGATCTGTTTGTCTAGTCAGCTTTTTAGGGCCAATGCAATGGAAGCAGAGAAAAGGAAAGGAGGGCACTGCAGGTAAAAAAAAAAAAAAGGAGCAAAGGACACATTTGTTTATTTGCCAGAGTCAATAATAATACGTCATAATGCTACAGTGCTTAAATCATTAGAGCTGATCAAGGATCTCTTACTGTAATGCCTTTCCAACAGAAAATGCAGTTCCCATAAAGCTGCTGCTTTCCAGAGGAAAATTATATTTAAATATCATTTTCTGGGAAAAACAGTATTTTGACTTGTTGAATTGACCCAAGATATTTCATTTTAAGTCAGTTAGCTAAATTGTTTTTCCTTCCTATGGCGAATTGCCTCATATGAGCTCTCAACCAAGCACCTTGCTGTCTTAGGGCTGGGCTGGGCATTGTGGTTATACAGCATCTCCAGTGAGGCAAAACAGCATCCCTTGACTCTATGACATGGTGCATCATAGGATTCACTTGAACAGAGTTTGTAATGAGAGGTATAACTTAACCAGAAAACTTGGTCCCTAAAATAGGATGAATATTGACTACCATGAGGCGAACACAAGGTTCTGCTACACCAGCCAGTGTTGGTTACGTACTATACTGAGTGTTTATGGGCTGGAGTATTACAGGAATTATGATCACGGCACCTGCAACACTCAGAAAAAAGCTGCCTAAGGTTTCTGAGATTCAAACGCAGGCTGTCACATGTGGCAGTAATGCTCACAAAACACCTGCCCTTTCAAGGCGGGGATGAAGCTTATCCCTTGCAAGTTTTTCTAGTAACCAACTTTACACAAGAAAGTGTTACCATAAAAAGGTACATAGAAGCGGCTGACTACTTACTTGCGGCCCTGATAAAAGCATTGATGGCTTTTTAATGAGCATCAGTTGCAGCCTTTTGCAGCCCAGGAAACTGCCACACCATGTTGTGGGCAATGCGGGATCCCCGAAGTGCTGCTGTATGCACCTGGTCTCCTGGAGCGTCATAAGCTTGCAAGCACTGGCGCGATTTCAGACAATGTCATAACAGGCAAAATAACACACTCAGATTGTGATACAGGTGGTATTTCCTCTCTTCCAGATGCTGCCTTTAAGGCCCAACTGTATGATCTTTACTGACACTGAATGAGACTTTCCTTTGTCCTGTCTACAACTAGCCTAGTCTTTATTACAGGAACATATTTGTTATTCTTATATTCTTTACTATACAGTACCTCTGCTCTTACCTTGAAGTATGTGTTTGACAAACCCTCAGAAGTTGACAGCAAGTCTTCTTTATCCATTGGTGACCACACTGTCAGCATTTGTTCCGCCAACCACCCTGGAAACAGGACCTATTTTTGGCCATTCCCAAATCAAATTGCAGTCTGCTTGGAAACCCAGTGACTCTGGGTGCAAGAGCTAATCTCAGTGAAAACGCTTACTTTCCAGCTGCATTTTCTCCCTGAAGAATAGGCGGCAATGCTAAGGCTTAGCTGGAAAGAATGAAACTTAGCAAAGTCCTAGTTCAGGAAACAAGCCTGTGCTTAAATCCCACTGACTTAAACTTAAATCCTTCATACTACCCTTGAAGGGAAACTTTTCCTGAGCAGGGTTTGATACTTTAACCAACTTACATTTTTGAACTGGGTTAATAGGCTGCATGGAGTCCACACAGATGACTGTAGGCTGTGAGTTTAACACCTTTTCACCATAATGGAGATCTTCTTAGAAGCTGATCTCCTTCATCACTATTCATGGGTGTTTGCCCCTATTATCATAATGCCATGTGTAGGCAGAGTGCACAGTTAAAAAAAAAAATAAACAAATGAAATTGCCAACCACTGGCAAATGCCCAAAGCTGTGCCATCTGCCCACCCCACCCACTGATAAAATAAATTCCTGGCATTTTGCCTAGACTCACAAATGCTAAATTAAATAAGTATTCCTAGTTGTGCACACTGAAAGTCAGAAAATCTGGACCGTAATGGAAAAAAAAAAGGAAATGAGTCAACATCCCAGGGACTTTCCACTAAGAACCTTCTGTTGCCAGCACCTGGAAATTCAAATCTGTGGAGTTAGCCTAAAATCATCCCAGGAAATATTTCTGGTTAGCCCAGCTCATATGAAAAGAGGAGAGCTCTGACTCCCTGAGACTGACCCCGAAAAAGGTTGGAACACCTTCCCTGAGTTCCTGCAGGAAACACAGGAGCACTCTGTAGTTTACGTCAGTAAGAGCACCTGGGGATTAAGGCAGATGAAAGGCCTACTGTAGGAGTTTGTGATGGACAAGGTCATCCACTTCTCCTTTCACCTTTGGGGTAGATTCTGTCCATGAATGTTGACAGAATGTAGATTCTGTTGACATGACAAGTCCATGTCAACCTGCAAGGGCAACCACTGTGTCAAAGGGGAGACAGGACCCTAACTCCAGTGTGACAGCCTGCGGGGAGAATAGCAGCAGCCCTTTCCAGCAAGTCTTACATCCCCACCTAGGTCAAGGCAAACCCCATTCCTGCAATGTGCTGCAGTGTCAGCTCTGGCTCCTTCAAGAGAGGAAAGCTGTGAATGACCTTGTGCATTGCTTTTCCTTCCAAGCAGACTTTCCACAACAGGGATCATTCAGAGCCCACGAAGGCACAAGCAGTCCCCATTTCTGCATCACATTCTTGTTTTGATAGCCAAGCCTCAAACATGAATAGATGCCCAGAATCATTTTCCTACCCGTCTCTCACCCTGTCTCTGCTGATTTACACCACTGCAAGTAAAAGGAGAATCAGACCTCACATTTCTATTCCATGTATGATAATCATCTAAACAGAAAATGTATTTGATACGTCAAGAGCTCAGCTATCAGCTTTAATTTTATACTAAGAAGAGCCGCTTTTAGTTGCTACCAGGAATGTGTGTCAAAGGGGAAGGAACCAAAAATAGCTCTGGATGCAAAAAGAAGAAAAAAAAAAAAGCACCATAGCTGCTATTCCAACAGCACATGTATGTCTGTTAACCTTAAGGATTTGCCAGTAGTAAGGGTACATGTTTTAACTCGCTATAAAATGAATGTGCCTATGGGCCAGATTTGTATCTTAGTTATAACTATGTAAAGCAGAAATAAACTTCTTTGAAGTTGTTAGACTTATTTTGGATTTATAGTACCCCGAGATCAAAATTGGAACTGCATTTTAAATTGAGATGAGCAGAACAATGAGAGAGGCAAAAGATTCAGATGGCAATGAATACAGCAAGATCTCTAATATAAAGCTCATTTTTTCTGTGCACAGTGTAATGAAGCAGGGGAACACTGCTGGCTAGATGGTTCATATTACTATGTAATGAAGTTAGTATATAAATTATTGCATGCAGACACACACGCTCTCACACGCTATTTCTTTGGCTTGTATTTTCATGAGTTTCTTTGCCTTCTTTGTTCTGGGAAGCAAGTAATAAAACAAAATACAAAAGTGAATAATATGTATCCAAATACATAGATATTAAATATGTTTGGAAGCATAATGATTTTTTTTTAATCTGTTTTCCTTATTACATGCTGCCTAGAATAAAGAAGACAAAGAAATACATGTCTTTCACTTCTACTGAAAAAAAAAAAAATTCCAAAGCCTCTCTGTTCTAGGAAGAACCCAAAGAAATATGTAATGTTCTGGTATACATAAGGGAATGCCTTCAGCCAGCATTTGATAGCATTTTAGAACATCATAGTACCAACATGGTGTATGCCTTCTCCTCTTTCCCATAAGAAAAAATAATTAATGAATAACAGAAAAATACTGATGATCAGTGAAGCATCCCATGTAATACACTGACTTTGTTAATCTTCTGTGATAAATACAGAAGCAAAGACAAACACATAAACAAAGGCCATAATTAATGATGAGTGAAATGGATTTTGAAGATCTTTTCTGTAATAATAATACAATAATAATGTACCTAAAAGTACCCAAATGCAATTTGTTTTTTAACAAAATGCATCTCTTAAACTGAAATTACCACTTCTGATTGTTCTGCTTTTTTTAGAAAGAGTTAGCTGAGATGCTGAGTAAGAATATTTCTAATTGATTTAAAGGGACGTGCAGACCCTCCAAAAGTCAGGCTTACTTTGCTAAGGAAGTATGCCCAGAAAAGCATCTTTCCCTCCTGATAAATGTGCCTGACTCCCAGATAAGTAACTTTTCACTCAGCTTTCCAAAGAATCAGCCTGGCATACAGAAGGAACGACACCACAGTTGCAGTGATGTCGGATACCTAGTGCGTATGAAGGATCCTTTTCTGCATGTTACTTTGTGAATTCCCAGTGCAAATTTGGGTGATTTAAAAAAAAAAAAAATCTATTGAGGATATATAAAACCACCCCAGCGACAGGGGTGGGGTTTTTTTGCTCAAACAGCTGTTGTACCCTTACGTTCTGCCAGGAAACTGCTTTTGGTGGTGACACTCACTAGTTTGGAGAAACCCGACCACAAAATGTGTATTGTTTTGAAAAGTTTGTATTTCTGCTGTTGACATGCAACTGGCCATGGCACAGACTGTACATTAGGAAACATCTGTCTATGGGTTTTCACAGCTGCAAGCATTTTAAAGCATAATAATGATTCTGACAGTAGATAACTTTGAAACAGTTATATGCAGGCAGGTTTTAAAAACTAAATAAAAGTCACATGGAAAATTCATGTCACTGATGAAATGTCGACATGCTGATGTACAGGAAGACAAAGAGGAACATCCAGTCCAGTAATTGCTATGCAATGGTTCTTTGTTTTTGAAGGCCAGAAAGATACTACAAATTCTGTGCAGCAGAGCGGTTCCTTCTCTATTTTACAGAAAAAAATAAAAAATAATAAGCTCTTAGAAAAGACAAATAATTTGCAGCAAGATGTTTTTTCTAAGCATTGGCCTAGACGGTTTTGATCCAGAAAGGATATAGAAAGAACGGTAATTACACAGTCCAATTCTTTTTGCATCAGTTGTACAGCATTTACATATTCTGTGTGAATTTGAGCCAGTGAAAGCTCACTTTTGGGTAACTGTTTTGGTTGCATTACAGTGGTTAAACATCTGAGTTCCCAAGCCTCTATTTAAAGGGAGAACACCTATCCCAGATTCTGACACAACGAAACTAGCTTTGGGACAAATGTTTCTTGGGCTCTAGACATGGGGGTGCTAAACCACGTAAAAGTGAATGGAAAAGGAAATCTTCTGTTTCAGTGTGTGACACACACAGCAGAGCAAAAATTCATCTTCAGCTATCATCCGGTAGTCAGACACTGAAATTAGACAACCAGTCAGCAGAGTCCCCAGTTTTCACCTGCACACTGGGTGTGTGAGGCTTGCAACACTACCACCTACTCCTCAGCCCACAACCCCATTAAGGGAAGCTGAGTTCAGTTCTAAAAAGTGCTAAACATTCATTTTATATGCTCAGATTGTCTCTGGAGTCAGTGGTGGTCCAAAGCATACAACACTTCACAGGACTGAAGTGTACACAGAGCTTCCTCCAGCCTGATAAGTAGAAGTTATGTGTCTTATATTACTATCATGAATGATATTTCCACCTGGAAGAAGTCATCATAGAAGAGCTGCGTAATATTTAATAGGAATAATATCTCTATTATAAAAAAAATTATTCATTTTATGCCCAAAGGAAATCCAGCACGACCATCTGTGTGTCTTATGTTAGACATTTGCAATGGACCTACATGCTAATTAAATATGGCAAATAAAGAAAAGATTTAATTCTTCATCCTCAAAGCTTACATTTCACTAGTATCTTCTATCACAGAATCAGACTGAGTTACGGCATTCTACTGCCTTCATCCCTGTTATGCTTTTATATGTTCTTAGAGATTTTCAATAGTCTCCATAAGGAATATCAAAGCATAGATCATTTAGCAAAGATAATTTGATGATGCAGTATTATTTCTGCAAGAAGGACCAGCTAATCTGTTTACAGTAGGAGTGATACAGCTGCACAGCAGCAACTGCACAGGACAGGCACGAGCACAGTCAGAGGAGGGACTGTACCCCTCTGGAGCCATCTGATACAGAGATGTCTGACTGTGTAGAGTGAGAATATAACATTTATTGTAATGGCCTATTTCACCATACTTACAGATGAACTGTGTATGTAGTAGTAATAATCACCATGGTATGAATGCCAAAAAGAGTGATGGACAACTGGGACAGTAAAAACCCCAGGATGCTGGGGTGCCATGACCGCATCTCTCTCACAGTCTAGGCATAATCTTGATCACTTAGAAAAGCTTTGAATCTCAGAAGCAAATTGTCAAAGTGCAAGAATCTTGTTAAAGTCCTTCCATGTTGACACTCAAAAGGAAGAGAGCAAGAATTCTTCAATACCCAGAACAACCACACTGGCAAATCAATCACTGCCAAGCTTTTACCTCCTGCCACCCCTTTCCCAAGTATAACATAGCAGGATTGCTGTGAGAACACCAGGAAGGTGACAGGGCAGGTTGTGGGAAACGTGGTTTTCAAAAATGTCCATCAATGTTGTAATGTCTGCCCTACTAACAGGTGGTTCTTACAGTAGCTGCTAAATGCTGAATATCTGCTTCCATGTTTTTTACTAATGCTGTCACAGCCACGCAGGGGCATACAGAAGATTTCGCCCTATACTTCATGCTAGTGTTGTCAAGGATTTTACCCCCAAAAGAGGCTGTAGAGTTGCATTAAAATTTTAAGAACTCAAATAAGCTGGAGCAACAACATACTTAGCTGAAAGCTCATCAGCTTGAGATATTGCAGTTTGAATTCTTTCCCTATCACGTCAGAGTGCTTGCAGGCAAGCTCCCCAATGAAGCACTAGGTAAATGTTGCACATCTAGAGAGGGTTGCAATCTCTAAGCCGTATAACACTGCCATGGAGGAGGACCTCTGCTACAGACACACTGACAGTCTATGCACAGCCAGAAGTTTCCACAACTAGATTTCATTGTTCTGTCTCTCCTGGCTGCTGAGTGATTTCTTAACATATCAGATTTTCCTGAAATACAAGTACCAGATGACAATAAAACACAGATCAGGTAGATGCAATATTTAGACAGATGCTAAAGCATCTTATTGTGCATTGGAAGACCATAGCAAGTACTGGCATTCTTTCTCATTTAGTAGAAAGGACACATAATTAATACCATTTAAGGGGAATATATCTTTTCATCTCCAAAGGGTTCCAAAACAAACAAAACACAGTTGAAATGTAGTTGCCCTGAGGTTGTAAGGCAGCATCAGCACATACCAAACAAAATGAGAAAAGGTGGGAAGGAACACAAGACACTATTATATTTTTTTCTCCTTAAAACTATTTATTTGGGTCCTTACGTATAAACCAAACTGGATTTTAAACCCGAATCCTACCTGGAAGATTCCCAGCCATTACATCTTTCTCAGAAGACTAAAAGGCCAAGTCGACCATACTGGAGGAAATATACAGCAAATACATTATAGCCTAAATTTCAACCCCAAAAAGTTTAGCTAGATTACAAAATTGTTCTTACATCTAGGGAGCTTCATCAATGTACACCTCTGATGTAGACATACAGTAGCACATGCTGGTGTTTGTTCAGTGCAGTTGACCTCTCCATAAACCCTGGAAAACTTTGACACCTGTTTGGTCCCGAATGAATTCAGTTCAACGAGGACAATACAATACCCTGCCCACCTCAAATACACACATCTTACTTCCCCGGTATTTGTTAAGAGTTTATGGGAAAAGAAGACTCTTGGGTATACAATGAATTAGACTAAGATCATAAAGAGAACTTTATAATAAGATTATTTTAAAGATAATCCACCATCTGGTTTTAAGTTTACAGCACTGCAAATCAGACAAAATGCATTTTCATTGTTTTTACATGGAATAGCTCAAACTGGTAAGCATCCAAAATTCTGCAGGAATTTATTTGTTGTAGGTAGAATGCATAGCCAACGAGTGAGGGTAATTATTTCCACCTATAATATACTTCTCATTCATTAACTCAAAAGAGGATATAAACTATTTTTGAAATAAAAATCAAAGTATAACCTTAGTTTGTACTCTTTACTATAAACACATGGCAATGCAATAACCTGGTGAACAAAAGGAAGTAAAAATAATGAAATCTAATTCTGCTTTTATACATTTTCCCAACCTTGTTGACTATATTCTTATTAGTGGCTCTGCTATCAGCTGTGATATTGCTCCAAGCCAAAAACACTTCCTGTCCTTTTGCTGGGATTTAATGTTTAGAGATAGATGTTCTTAATCCTTAAGGATTTGTAGAACAAGCTGTCATTTTAACCCACTGTGACGCAACTTGCCTATTATCTGAAGAAACTTCACCCATTTCTTTCTAGGTGAAAACAAAATGTGGTGACTGTCACATAGGAATAGAACCACTGCTTGCTTCTGCTGCAAGAAAATTCAGGTGTGGATGAACCAATCATCTCCTGCTATCTTTTCCTATATACAGCAAAAAGGACGGTGCCAGTCCAAGCAGCTTTGTCAGTAGCCAAGCCCTGAACATAGACTCCTTTTTAATACTTTTCCAGCAATTGTAAGGATCAAGCAATAGTTAGAATTGTGCATCCTCGCACAGATAAGCACCAGCTTTCACCAGAAGATCAACAGAGGACACAGAAACAGAAGCCCAGTGTGTCAACACCCCCGCTCATGCAGGGACACTGCACTGACACATCACCCATTGTATCTGCTGTGACTTCTCTGAAGCATTCTCATACAATTCCTACTGAAAAAAAAAATTTATGTGTCACCACACAGATTAAGTTGATTTTTATATACCTCCTCATCACACTAATCTGTTTTGTTAGTGAAACTAAATGGATTGAGAAGCTGCCACATTTTATGTATTTGTGGCACAGGGAGCTGGATGCTGTTCTCAGCTCTGTCACTTGACTTTGAGCGACTCACGTAGTCTCTGTCCCAGTTCTTGCAGACATCAAATGACGACAATAACACTTACCTGTCTGACAAGAAGGTTGTGAAATGCTTTTTATTAATGTTTGTAAGAAGGTTTTAGAATTTCATACAGAAGCTCTACAGGCCAGTTTTCCAGGTCAGTATTATTACAGCATCAGATTCGTTCTCCTTTGCAGAACCTGTCTAATCAGTAGACAGGCAAAAAATTACTTCCAGATATTTACAGTCACATTGGAGGGGTAAGAGAGGATGATACAAACAGCAAGGTTTTTGCCCTTGCCCTTTCAAATTGTGATGCTACAGCATTGCTTCTTGTCTCACTCACTGAGAGGAGAGCCTGCCTATGGAAGCAAACAAAGCAATAAGAAACAGTAAATTCCTCCCTTGTCTCTATGTGTGAGAACAATTGAGTGTCCTCTCGTTATGTGGTGATAACTCAGGAAGAGTCCTGGAAAACTGAGATTAAAAAAGTAACAATAGTCTGTGATATGCTCTTCTTTTCCCACTTTCAAACACTGGCTGAATTATATATCCCTTCATGGAAGGAGCAGAGAGGCTCTAGTTATTTCTAGTACAACTTCCCTGTGTTGCTACTCGAGTTCATTGCATGACAAAGGTTCTCCATGGTGAGAAGGTCACACGTTCTTCACGTGCTTGATCCATGGCCAAGACGAGTCTTTAGGTGCAGTGACTGCAGAGGACTATAACCCTTTCAAAGCAATGAGACACTTCCAGATAAAAAAAGGGAGCAGCTTATCTTGGGAGGGCCGTGCTTGAGTGCAAGGTCTCTGTGCACCCTGCACAGTTTGCTGTCCCACTCCCTGTGTGCTGCTGCAGGGAACAGGTGAGAAAAAATGTGTCCATTCCCAGCCTGGCAGTCAAAGCCTATTTCCTCAGCCTACCCAAAAACCTCAGCTGAATGTAATTACTAGGATTTGTGTCTTTCTATATTAATGACTTTTTCTTGTCTTTTAACCCTGCAAGCGTCACAGGACAATTAAAAGGATGAGCTGGGAAAATACTATTCTGGACTTGTTCTTAAATGCAATTTCCATCAGTCTCTCTCTTTTTTTTTAAAGGGTTTTATAAACCATATCATCTGTCAATGATAATGGGCCAGTGGAAAAAGCCAGAAACTGAGATTTGGATAATCATGTTTTTTCTCATCAGAACTGCCAACCATGGGATGTGTCTGACTCAGCAGTGCCCTTCAGCTCCTTGCATTTCTGTTTGATTTGGCTATTCAGATGGCAAGCCTGTTGGAGATATTGTAAGTATGAACACCACTGAACACAACAGGGTCTTCACTAGTGTCTTCAGGAAATACTCTGCAATACATAGTAATTCTTTTGATAGCAGTTCCCAAATCCCACCTAAAGAAACAGACAGAAGACCCTCTATTGGATATGGGGGTATATCACTTCAATTAGGATAATCTGAGCGAATATGCTTTTTCCTTTCCTTTTCCGGGGGTCAAGCAAGGAAAAAAAGAGAATTATCAGATAGCTGGAGGTTGGGAATAAAAGAAAATCTGTTTCTTCCTGATAGAAATATAGTATCAAGAATAGCACCCTTGAATCCTGTCTTCCATCCTCTGTCACTCAAAGAGGTATCTGGAGCCACACAGGCCACTGCCACCAGATGGGAAGTAAATTGGAGCCTCCCACAACTGACCCAATATTATGAAAATATGAAGAGGCTACCTCAGCTTGTTCATGTTCTGACCCTCTAAGCCACGTTAATTAAGAGAATCAGAGTCAATAAAAGTGACTAGATTCTCAAAGGTGAACAAACAATGAACTGGCAATTTCATTGCACTCAATTCCCTTCTCATCTGTCAGTGAAAGGACAGCATGTTGCTAGTGCCTATAACTTAACACAACTACTTGTGCAAGTGCAGGCTTCATGGACTGTGCAAATAGAAACAAAGAACCTGCAATAGCCAAGATAAAAACGAGTCATAGGATGAATCAGGTTGGTGGCTGTGGGAATGGATTTCAGGGCTTTTATGAAGCTATGTGACCTGGCAGGAGCCCAGGTGGGGTGAGGGAGGAACTGAGATAGAGAAGATTTAATTGAGGAAGACACCAATGACACGTCTAGTATTATATATGAAAGTGGGAGAGGTTGGAAATAGATTTTTAGAGTCGTCGTCACAAAGGTTGCAGCTAAATCTATGGGAATAACTAAAGTAATCTCATTCATTTATCTACCCACACACGTACACACCCTTGCTGACTTCCTAATTGACGTTGTGGCCAGAGAAGAAACACTGAATTCAAAGAGAGTCTATTTGTATTTTATTTCTGATCCAGCTGGACCCAAGAGGTGCCAGGAATCTTGTGAGAAAGGCTCCTTTCAAAAAGAAATTGAGCTGTATTTCAGGCAGTGTGAATTATGGTTCTCTGAAACCTCCAGTCATTTGAAAAATACTTTTTTGCTCACTAAGGCAGCATGGTAACTTAGCATGATAATGTGCCACGCTATCAGATAGAGAATTTTTTAATAATTCCTGTACTGTGGTGTTTTAAAATAGCAAAAAAAAGCGCAAGTTATTCCATGAAGAGGAAACTGCTGAATAATTTTTTTCCTTTTGAATTTGCATTTTTTCCCAGGCATCTTTTTACAGCTTACCCTTTCCATCAACACTTAACTTCCCCCCACCTCAAAAAGACCCCTGGTTCCACACTGTGCTCTCTCACTAATAACTGTGAGGGGCAGGAGGTACCATGGATGCCTCTGAGCTGTCTCTGTGCTGGCCGGCCAGCCGCTACCCACGTCGCTGTTAGTCAATGGACACCCTTATGCTGCAGCCTTTTCCTCAGTGGGGACACCCCTCTGGGTCTTATTCTACTCTCCAGGCACTGATTTTCCTTAAATGTGCAGGAGCTTTATATCTCTAAGATCTTTATGCCTTTTTCCAAAGTAGCTGAAATGGTTCAGAAGTTTTAGCAGGCCATTGACAAATACAGCAAAAAAACCAAAAAAGCTAATAGTTGTATTGAACCTGGAAGCCTTGAGTTTAAATTTCCCACCTGGTTCAGGTCCTTAGTTTAAAAAACATATTATCATGTAGTTCTTCAGAAAAACAAAATTCAGTTACGTCACTTTTTTACTGAAATGTAGTTCATGCTCTTCAGGTATCCCAGGCAGCTACACCATAACACAGTGCCTATGCCATGCCTTCAGGACACATAACCAAGCAGTAGTGCTGTTTGATTTCAATGTTAGTTTAACTGATATAGTCTATTTTATTCTGTGAGGTGGGTATGCACATTAAATAAAAAAATGGGCCATGCTGTAGTGGGTGCAGTCACTGGTCCTTCTTGCCTAATAATTTGCATTTGTCAATCTCTAGCGTGATCTGCTTTAGATGAAGTCAAGCCCTCTTCTGCCCTGCTAATGCCAGATGTGCAGTGATGTGTGTGAGCAAGGGAGTACTCATTCCCTGTCCATCACTGACGACTGATTTGGTGTCCAAAAGGGTCAGCTCAAGCATTTCATTTCTCTCAAGGGCTGATAAACATAATTGTATAAAATGCTGGGTTTTATTTTCATACCTTCTCAAGCACTATATTTCATCTAAAAGATTTCCATATTTAGCACTAGAGGATAATTGGAAGCATCTGATAGAGCGTCGTTATTGCCACTGGAGCAGGGAATGGCTGCTAGGCTACGAATAACAGAGACGGCTATCTAGCTGGCATGGGGCTGGGGGCACACCAGGTTTTCATCTCTCTTGAGCACTCTAGTATCTTGTGCTAGATTATTTTGTTTGTTCCTTTCTTACACAGTGAATGTAGCACTACTCCAGCACCAGTGGGTTTCCCAGGAGCTGGGTGTCCAAAACCACGGGGGCTCCCCATGGGGGTGGCCAGGCAGGACCTGGCAGCCAGGACCCGTCCCATTGCCCCAGCCAGGAGCAAGCATCTGGGAGCACCAGGGCAGCCCCAGCCCTGGGCATCAGGCACCTCCTGGGAGACAGGGACAGGCTGAGACTGGATGGGACAGCAGGTTCTGTGAGCAATTTGGTAGAATTCAGCTGCAATATCGGTAACTATCCCAAATGGCTTCATGTGTGAACTGTTTTCTATATTATTATTTTGGATATTACACCTTGCAAATAGTGGATGAAAATGCACAGAAATACATTTTTCTGCTTTTAGAAGTTGGCCATATTTGTCCATTTACAAATGCAATCTCCTGTAGCATTCACTGGATAAAACCTCCAGCTTCTCACCACAGAGTCAATTTTCCTAAGAGGTTTCTTTACAAGAAGTTCTCCATGCTTGATTAGCCAGAGTCCTTACCAAGCTTACAACACCCAGTTTGTTGTCATTATTCTCTCCAGAAGATTCCTTGCTCCTTTTGGAGGCATAGAGGGTCTAATTAAAAACAAGCTTTGCCAAATTATTCAGCTGGGCATTTTGACCCACAATAGTCACTATCTACCTTAAGCTATCAAAATGCAGAGGGAATTACCCATAGAAAAAAAAGGCTCAAATGTTTCTGCCTTGCTAATCTCTACTATTGAGTATAGAACCAGAAAAAGTAAATTACTTCATTAATTGTTCCTGACTTACAGGGTTAACACAGCCTGTGTCAATGTATTCTGATCCAAAGATACTATCCTTGTTCTTAGATGTCCTGCAGCTGCTTTCATTAAAAATCTCAATATTTATGCTCTGGGAGGTGGCGAAGTGAAGTCTTGCTTAAGAGCAGCAATGTAAACAGCATTATACCTCCCTTCAGCAGGAACTAGTCGCACACCTGTCTTCTTTGGAGGAGTTTCAGTTTGCTATTTTTCTTTCCCTATGCTTGTGAACCCAGTAGGTTAAGGACTCTTTTTTTTTTTCCTTTTTGATACATGTGCCAGCTACACCTTTCCTCTAATCCTTACTTGATCTGAGGGTGGGCATATCTAATCACAGGAGTGTTTGAGGACCTCAGGGTATAGTGAATATTTTGCATGCCCAACCTACTTCCACTGCTAGCTGCTGTTGTCCTAGGCATAACTATTGCCTCAGACTTGCCAAGTATTAGGTATGTGACATGACACATATTTTCCCACAATGTCTTGCTCTTCCCCACAGAACTTAATATCTCACTCAACTGTGGGAAATATTTCTTTGTGCACTGGCACATGGAGGACAGCAGTGAATATCATAAAATCGGCAATTCCCATTGCCTGGAGTCTCCACATTTCACTGTAGCACGAGTACGTCTGACTCACTGCAGTTTGCATTGTCCCTCTAGGATTTGCAGGTGTCCGTATGTGCTCCCCAATATGTCTTTGTAGATGAAGGTACAGCACAAATTGTGGGGTGAGGCTGGTGGTCCATTCCCCCATCCCTGAATCGGCACTTACCTCCATGGTAAACCAGGCAGTCACAAATTACAGTAGATTTTATTAAAAAATGCTTTCAGCAACCCAGTTTCTCCTGGCAGCACAGTTAAGTCCTACCGTCAGCGCAAAGCCAGGCTCCCTCCTTCTGGGAGACAGCTTGGAGCCACTCCGTGGCTGAAAGCACCCTGAGTCTTCTCAGGCTCTTGGTGCTTCCCACTGTCACTAACATTGGTGCAGTTCAAGTACGGGCAGGGACAGGGACAGTGCTAGTGCAATAATGATACACTTTAGTATTTCGTAAAGGTTGTGACATGTCTTTTGCAATATATTTTCGATCTCCCATAAAGGCAGGAGGGCACAAACATGCTTTGCCATAAACATTGAACCCTAGAAACAAAACATTTATAGAACAAACAGTTCTGTGGCACGTGGCTAGATCCCACCTATGCCACATCTGTTGACGGAAAGAAGAGGGCGTGTCAGTTCCCTGGAAATGGAAATATTTCCTCTGTGGTGTGGGAGATGCTTGAAGACCAGGAGAGCCTCTGTGCCTTAGAGCTGGAGCTGTAGGAAGGTGATTTCATCAGAGCCTCCCAGAGACAGCCCAGCCGCTCTCCCTGCCCTGCAAATACTTTCCTACGTCTTTGTTAGTTACCTGATCTTATGGTAAAGGATTATTGCAGTTAATATGCAGTAATCTCATTAATCTAAATTGAAGAACACTACAGGATCTGCAATAGGTTTAATGTGTTGCAATGTTTGTAGTATGTCCTGCATTCTTCCCGTACTGGTCAAAATCCACACATTAGTGAGTGATGTAAGCGGGGCTTTGGAGATCGCCTGTATGACAGATGCACTGGCCAGGCACAAACTGAAGATGCAAAATCTCACTGCAGGGAACTGTTTTCTGACCGGGTTGGATCAATATCTAAAATGCTCTAAATTCTGTCACTGAAAATGTCATAGCGAAGCATAACCAGACTTAGACCATTACAACATGGATATACTTACAACATACAATCCTGTTACTTAACAGGCATGAAAGGAGAACTGTTTTCAAGTGGTGACCTGCCCATCTAGAAAACATATTGGCAATATTTTAAATCAAGCACTGGAAACCATCTATGTTACTGCTTTCAGTGCTACCACCACTGGAATATTAGCTGGCATTATGGTGGGGAGCTTCCGGGGGGGGGAAAAGCTATTGCTAGCGTAATCCTTAGTCTAGGAGTGAATTTAATTTGCTAGAAAAATGTTATTTCTGATAACCCTTGTGAGACAATGAACAGCAGCTCTTATATGCCAGTTCTGGCATACCATTACAGAAAGCCAGTAAACCTAACCAGTTTTCTGGCAACTTTCTCAAATAGAATAACTAATTCCTGAAGATTTTTTCTTCTGATTACTAGTGTACCTTATAAATAATAATAAATAATGAATAACTAAAATTGGTTTACCCCTGAAGTGCCAAGGAAAAATATATATATAAGTATTTGCTTAAAATTATTTTCCTGCAAACCAGATTTCACTGCATTTTTTTTTCTGTACAGAGAAAGGCAAAAAAAAAAAATAAACAAAACAAAACAAAACTTGAAATGTCACTGAGATGGTTGTCCCAGTGGTATCTGATTGAAAGAGAATTTGAAACTGGCAAACAGAAAAGTTTCATCAGAAACATCTGCTCAGATTAACTGTTAGGTCTACTATTGCATACACAATGTTTTGTTTACATTGTATTTCAGAAATGGTTTTTAAAATGATTGACAGAGACGTTTCCTGACACAAGGAGGGAAGGAAACCTTTTAAAAACTGTTACTGTCTGCCGTGTAAATTAATATTAAATGATTAAGTATATCATTTAGCTATCAGGCCATAACCATAACAACTTTAATCCACTGCAGTCTGTAAAGGACATCTGTAAAGAATGGGAGAATGGTGTCTTCCTCCAATTACTAATAATGGTTTCAGAGCATCAATAAATTCTGAAAGAAAAATTCTGTACTGTACTTATTTGGGACTGCACATTATAGTAATGTGAGAAATATTTAATATATAAATAATATCTAATGCATAAATATATACAGACACATGAACATACATGCACATTCACATGCACATACACTGAGTACCTCTCATCACTAATAACTGGGAAGAATATTTGAGAAGAGCTTGATTCACTACTGCATGTCTCCCATCTTATGCCACATGAGGTTCTCTTGTCTAAGCATGGAACACCCGTGTTAGAGTGGAATTGCATAGAAACGACTCGTCCAAAGTGCTTAAATCACAACAGCTTTGCTACAAGTTTGTAGGTAATGTTTGGGCAGTCAGGAAGCCTGAATGATCGTGCAGTTGCTCAGACGCAAGGAAGCAAAAAGTGGAGATCAGGATATCTCAGCTCTTAAAGAAATGTATTCCTTATTTACTTTTAGATGCTTTTAAAATATAGAAAGCCTGTTAACTTACCTGAGTCTTACATACATGCTGAGCATAATATATAAGCTGTATACTGACCTGCACAGGGAAGTTGTCCTGACATGAAACGTGTGCACATCACAAGATACTGAGGAAGGGAGTCTTCTTTCGCTATCGGAAAGATAAACTGAATTTTGATCATTTGGAGATAAAATGTTAGTTGATAGCATTTAAAAATCCTTGTTCTGGTTTTGGGTTTTTTTTTGGGTGGGGGTCCTTTAAGAATCAGCCTTTCCTGATCACCATAAGGAGTAGCTTTCAATTCTGTGTTCCGTTTGTAGAAAAGCTATTTCTTAGAAACTATAATATAAATAATGTTTTTATTTGTTATTTCTGTCATTATTTTCTTCTTTTTTTGAAATCAACATGAGAACAAAGTCCATACATAAAATTTATGGTTTTTTCATGTCACATTTCAGATAGAATTATTTTCTTCTCAGACAAATTACATCACCTCATAAAGGATTTAAAAGGCCAGCAGATTCCTGAGCAACAACAACAAAAAAAGTAGTATTAGAAGGTATTTCTTTAGAACCAGAGGGCAACCAAGGGCTAATATTCAACAGTGTTACCTTAGGGTACAAATTTTAGTTACATATCAGTAGGAAAGCAAGCTGTAAAAAATAGATTAAAACATCATATTCCAACACCTACAAACTTCAGCTCAAAGAAGCTAATTACTTAAAGCCTTGCTTCAGAAACTGAAGCTGAAGTAAGCCCATGGTCCTGCAACACCCTCCATTCTCCCACGCCCAAACACTGCTCTGAGGTTCCAGTCAGGCACAGTAACCCTGGCATAGAGCAATTGCTCTCTACAAGTCAATGTATGCAACCTCTTTCACAGTCAAAAATTATTATTCTGATGTTTTTTTCTTCTTAAATGTATCTGCTCTCAGAGTGTTACGATGTCCCCAGTGGGTCTTAATTGCCATTGGAGCTCAAGGAGATTCTGAACATCCCCTAACACCTCAATAAAGTAGGGGTTTTCAGACTTTCAGAGGACCAGGGATGGAAGTATGATAAAAAAATCATGATTCAAGCATTTCCTGTGTCACAACTTGAGGAGAGTGGTGACTGTGAATGTCACAAAAAGCAACTGTATAAGGAACACAAAAATGCCTGAGATATTCAAATAAAAGTTTTCATATACTCTGTGCCCAAAACTGAACAATGGAAAAAAAATAATGAAAAGGAAGTAAATAAACTGCATTTATTAACTACTGGAATATAAAAAGAATATTTGTTTTCACAACCTGGCATTAACGCTTGAAAACCAAAAGTGTAAGCAATGAAAATATACCAAGAACAATAAAAAATAAAAAGAATGAAAAGGCAAATGTTAAAAAACCTGAACCCTGCTTTTCCTTTTAATAACTGAAGTAAAGTTTTTAATATGGGTGATGCATTCCCCCCACAAATTTATGAGCCAAATATCCAAGGAATCTATGTAGGAGAAGGACAAAGAAAACAGATCCTTAATAAATTATGATTTCTTTAACATGCAGCAATCACCTGTTAAACATAAAACTAGTCTTGGGACCTCAAATGTAGTATCACCAGTAATATGCTACATGCCTATAGCATTTCTTTCTCAGTGACCTGAAGTATCTTGGTTTAGCTGTTGACTCTCTGTTTCTACTTCCTTCACACACGATGTTCAGTTATCATACCGAATAAACAGGGCAGAAAGTACAAGTCTTACTGTTTCCTTTTATAAATTCACAAATATTTCTAAAGTTTGGTCCCCCAGATTTCTGTCCCAAAGCTTCACAGGACTAGGTAGGCATTGCAAGAGGAACTTAATGAACCTCCCTTTTCTTCAGCTCAGGCCTGTTCATTTTAAGCCACAGCCTCTGACCTGCTTGCTTTGCAATGTGTGGAAGGTACAATCATCAAAGCAGTTTCAGCAATGCCTGCATGAGTTTCCAGACCTAATTTCTTCATGTGGAGGAAATGGTATGGTTTCTTTTAGTAACTGCATTTTTTGTACTGCGACTAGTTTTATTTGTGCAGTGATTGGGGATGGCACTGTACCTTCCTAATCAAAGGGGCGATGTTTCTTTTCAGCTCCAGTGCTTACCACCACTGATGGGCAAAAGTGTGGCAGTCAAATACCCGGAATTAGAGGCTAGGCCCATCACTAACGTGAATGTCTTTTAGAGAAACCTTAAATACAGAAGGCTGATTTTTATCCTGTAAACACCCATGAGTAATTCCATGCTCCTTGGTGACTATGACTCGGAACCATTCTTCCCACTGTGGTCCCACAGTGTGTCAGTGCTGTGTGAGTGGAAATGCCGCGCACCGTGGATTTCCCAGGCACAGCCACAGTAGCAGACTTGCAGAGACCTTTCACAGTTCTAAAGGACTGTACAAAGACAGAGTTCATCTAGCTCCATGGCACTTAAATGGAAGGAGACTCACTTTCAAGAGTGTTTGTTGTTTACATGGTGTTTTTTACACTAAGATATGCTTTTCCACCTACTCTTAAGAGTAAGAAAGAGAAGCATCTGCTTTTTCCTACCATAGCTAGGTTGAATAAGAAAAATGTGTACTGTTTCACATATATCATGTAGGTCTCATTTTGTCTGCCATGTCTTATTCTTGTTGAGCACCAGAAGTTAAATGCAATGAAACTGTTACTAGGAAGTAAGTAAGAAAGAAGAAAAAGGGCAATGTGAGTGCCCCTGAAGAAAAGAGGTCTGCTCCAGGCTTGCTCCTCTTGGTCAGACAGTGCTGGTTCTTCTTCACACCAAGAGCTGAGGCCAAGGTGGATTTTACACGTTACAGATGCTGGCTTGGCAAGGAGGAGGGACGAGCTGCCACTAATAGTGAGCAGAGAGGAGCTTTGGGCGGTCAGGCAGCACAGCAGGTAGCAGGCTTCCCTACCAAGCTGGGGCAGAGCCAGACCTACAAGCAGGTCAAGCTAAGCTACAGCTCTTTGCTGTTTAGGGCACTTCTTTGGATGCTCCTTCGGCAAATAAACATGAATTTGTTTTGGAGAAGCTGTTTTCTGAGTCACTTTAATTAACTGCTGTCACAACAGAGATAAAGGGTGTGTATGTGCCAAATCCAGTTAGGCCTGTCGAGTTAACCTTGCTGGTAAACAAGCGAGTTGAATCCTTGAGATGGAACCTGGGAGTGGGAACGTGCATGGTTCCCCCAGGAGGGATGAGGTAGCCACACGCATCTGTCTCCCGAAGGGTGCACTAATGGGAGACAAAAACAGGTCACCTTTCTGGATGACCACAGCTGCACTAGGGAAAAGAGAGAGACCTCTCGCTGTATCCTTTAGCCAGGAGAAGAAAAAAATGTTTCCTCTTCCTAAAGGGCTGGAAGTTGAAAAGAAGGGTATGTTTTCTCCTACCAGCTAGAAAAGGAAGGCCTGAAGAAGTGTTTCTATTCATCTGTCACTCAGTTACTAAAATGGCAATCCATTGTGATTACATCATGGATTATTGTCTTAAAAAAGAAGCTTTTGCAGGCGTCAGCAACACAGGCAGGATGAAGAGGAATCAGCATGCTGTGAACCAACACACTGTGCGATGGGCAGGGTCCGGTGGCACAAGAAGGCAGGAAGGCTCTGGCTGGCTCCACTGCTACCACCTTTTGGAATGTGCTGGGTTTGCCTTGCAATAAAAAATCGTCTTGCAAAGATGAAGACTAACTACTCCAGAGAGCTGACCACGGTTGTATGTACTACCACAGGGACAAGTTACATTATTTCTCTCCTCATCTTACCCTGGTAACCTTCCTCTGTCCCATTAGTGACACATACTTGGGTTTCCCCATGACCTGAGAACTCTTTACAGGATGGTTGGACCATCAGAGCCATTTGAAGTATATGTAGATTATTTCTTCCAAACAGCGGTACAAGAAGTGCCAAAACCTTTGTGATCTCCATGGAGATCAGTGACAGATGCACTCAACCCCTTGACCAGACTGGCGGTGGTTTGATGCAGGCCCCAGAAGAGGTAAAGGCCTGAGCCATAGCCAGACCATGAACTCCTCGTGTTTCAATCTGTTCTCTGAAAACCCACAAAGGAGCAGAGTGACACAGTGCGCATCAATGCATATGAGCTTGGAACACTGATCATGCGATTAACACATGAATAGCGGGTGGCTTTTCCAAGACTCATTTATCAAGGAACAAAGAAAGTTGTGGGTACAAGGAGTCTCATGCATACCTTTTCCATCGCATGTAATTTGACTACAAGCCAACCACTTTATCCTATAAATATGACAGCCTAAGTGAGCCTTCTCTGAGCTCTCCCTGCCAGGCAGCATGGCTGCATGGCGGTGATCTCGCCTCGAGCTGGGACACCTCTCAAGGTTGCTCCTTGAGGCAGAGAGACCTTTTACCAATGACAGATCTTTCGTAAACAACTGATACCATGCATAGCCTTGTAGTATGGTAACTTTGATTTTGTCTTGGCAACTTTGCATGCTGAATTGATGCTAATGAAACATTACATAAACTTTGCATGTACAATCCCTTTGACATGAACTGTTGACCAAGTCTGAGACTGAGATAGGACCTAGCCACACCTAAGCTCCTTCAGGAGTTTAGAAAGCAAGGGGGTCTACTCTGAACCTCGTGACTCAACGGGATGATCTTCCGTACCCTTTTGCATCCACGTTCTCTCTGTGAATCATTTGAACTTGAATGTAACTCAATTTTCCTTTGTAAGTTTCTTCCATGCAGTAATTAATAGAGTGAACCTTCCCATCAAACTTTGTTAAGTCACACTTTTACAACATCATATTAAAACTACTTTGACAGTGATTCTTTAAGTGATCTAAATCACCCACTCGCAACAGCATAAATGCTTGACATCTCTCCTAAGGAGGTTGGTGCTCCCACTTCAACATTTTCATTTACAGAAAGGAGGCTGGTGGGTTTCAGCCGGCTCTGTGCCTCCTCAATTCTGTGAGGGCCTTACTGCTCAATCCTATTGTCCTGGTTTTGGCTGGGTTAGAGTTACTTTTCTTCCTAGTAGCTGGCATAGTGCTGTGTTTTGGATTTAGTATGAGAAGAATGCTGATAACACACTGATGTTTTAGTTGTTGCTAAGTAGTGCTTAGACTAGTCAAGGACTTTCTTTTTCAGCTTCCCATGCTCTGCCAGGTGCACGAGAAACTGGGAGGGGGCACAGCCAAGATAGTAGATCCAAACTGACCAAAGGGCTATTCCATACCATATGATGTCATGCTCAGTATATAAACTGGGGGGAGCTGGCCGGGGGGCAGCGATCACTGCTCGGGGACTCGTTGGGCGTCGGTTGGCGGGTGGTGACCGGTTGCATCACTTGTTTTCTTTTCCCTGGGTTTTGTTTGTCTCTCTTGTTCTCCTTTTCATTGCAATTTTTATTACTATTATTATTATTATTATTTTATTTCAATTATTAAACTGTTCTTATCTCAACCCACAAGTTTTCTTACTCTTGCCCTTCCGATTCTCTCCCCCATCCCACCGGGGAGGGGGAGGGGGAGTGAGTGGCTGTGTGGTGCTTGGTTGCCGACTGGGGCTAAACCACGACACCCATGGAAAAGTTAGTCCTCTCATCTGGGACAGAAACTTCATGAAGCTTTCCAGTTGTGTAGGCAAAATTGAATTTTGCAACCCCAGGTGGGAGGGACCAAAGCTACTTTTGTGGGAAGAGAAGAGTGGTGGGGAAAGACATAGAAAACAGGGAAACTAGAGGGAAACTAGGAAAAGGAAGCTAGGGGAGAACCTCAGAAAGCCAGGATTGCTGCTCCTGCTGTCACAGAAGGTTTGGAGGGGCTGGAGGGGGCTTAGCCCTTTTGGCATTATTGCTTCCCTAGACCCCCTGATCTTTTGCCTGGACAGTAGCAGTGCTAGCCTGGCTTTCAGGGCTCTGTGCCAGGCACAGTCCCCCAGCAGTCTGCAAATGCAGCTGCTTCCTTTGCCTCAAACCAGTCTGATCCCCTTTTACCCCAGCACCTGCCAGCATGCTCCTTGCTGTTGATTTTTCTTTTTTTTTTAAGGAAAATGTGATTCTCCCATAGTAACTAGATTTCAGAAGCTGGGGCTTTTAGAAGCTGATAGCACGACATTTACAACAAACCCTAGTGGGCTGGCAATTTCACTTAGACCATAGACTTAATCCTATGCAGATAGTTCCTAGTGGGCCCAACAAGAGGTTTTCTTTGATCTGGCTTTTGAGAAGGGTTAAAACTTTTTTTTTTTGCAAAATGCCATTAACTATAAATGTTGATTAGTGCTGCTAATTGTCACTGAACTGCCATATGTAACTATACACAAACATCAGTCTCTACTTGTCCAACCCCATGCTTCTGCAAATTTGCGTTGTTTTGCTAACTGATCTTTGTCTTTATTTGGCTGAAACTTGTTGTGACTGGAACTGTTACTCCGTGGTTGTATGAAAGACAAAATATGGAGGCTTGATTCCAGCTGGAAACTATAATTGATGTTATTATCTACAATGCAAATAATTATAACTCAGTGTACTTCCTCTTCAGTAGGTTTTTCTTGGCAGGACAGTTTGACCCTTACTGTTGAATTATTCATTTTTTTCTTCACTTTAAAATATATGGCCCACTTCTTTATTCCACTAACATGGCAGTCTCTTCAAGAACTTAGCCAAATAAGGCCCAGTTCATGTACATTTTGAACTTGTATAAAGTTCCTCTCCTCCTGATCGGGACCTGCGTAATATCAAAAAATGCCTCTCTGTCAAATTTTGTAAACAGATATAGAAAAAGAGGTATTAACAAATCAGTTAATTATATGAAGATTGCAAATTGGGTATAATTTGCCAGTGAACCTACTGTAATCTGGATGCAAACAAACTGTAAGCAAAGTACAAACAAGTAATAAACCTACTTGCTAGGTATAAACAAACTTGAGGTGAACAGACTACAAATTAGTCAAAAAAGAGAAGCACACACTGGTTACAGGCTGAGTACCAGCAGTAAGATGATGTGCTCGCCTACGCGTTCGCCAGAGCATTTGCCTCAGCATTTCTCCACCACCACCAGCAGAGTTCAGAAACTGGGTTTCAGACTGCTCCTTCAGGGTGAGCTTCATTCTTCCCAGTACAGAGGGACAGCACTGCCACTTCTGTACGGAGATGGGCTCTCAGTCTTTGGGAAGCGAAATGTTCCCAAGAAAAATGGCAATTGACAGTGCTACAAAACATTCTCCTCTAAGCAACACTGGCTTCATCAAAACCAGTAAAATTTGCTGAAAACTAACCAGGCTTTCTATTAACTGACATTATCTTCTCGGGTAGTGTCATTGGCTAGTAGCTGGTCTCTTCACAGGGGAGGAGGTGACCACAATACAGTGTTGCAAATGCTTGTAGAATGGACTTTATTCTTCCAGGGACTGAGTTTTATCTGTAGGAATCCATCTGAATGCATTACTGAAGGGCATTTGCCTGCAATTTTATTTCCAGTGAAATAGAGATTAACTTCTATAATTTTATTAGATTGCCTATGGACAGACTGGGGAAGGAGAAGAAGAGCTCCTGTTCCACTACACGAGGGAGACTTTGCTGGCTCTTTTTGTTTCCAGTTGCTAAATCATATAGCTAAACTACATTTATATTATAGCACATACTATATTACATTATATTAGGTTATATTATATTCATATATTAACAGCTAAAATGTATCTCTAACTCTTTACAGGGAAGCCACTGCTCTTTTGGCCATAGGGATGTGGATGTTACATGATTGAAAATTAATTGGGCTACCACACTAATGAAAGTAGGAAACACTCAAGGGAACGGTGTCCTGCAGTCTTGCAGCTGAGAGAGCAAGTGGAGAGCAGTTCAGTGGATGTCCCTGCCACCAACCCACAGCGGAGACTGAGGGGAAATTTGACAGGGTATCCTTGGTCCTCTCCTGACTGCAAGCCCCTCACATTCCAGAGAGCCCAGTTCCGATTCTCCTATCTGACAGACTCTTCTCCAGCTTCTCATGTCCCAGCATGCCCAAGAGATCAAATATCCCCATTGCTCTTTCTTCAGAATCTCCCAATATTTCCCAAGCTGAATATCCAGCCTCCCATGCCTTTTTCTCAATGTTCCTCCCACACACAACTTTGTAATCCCCAAAACTCTTTGTTCCTCCTAACTCCCTTCTCCAACCCATCCAACTCTAAGCTCACTTTGGAACCCATACATCCTATTTCAGGCCCCCATTTCCCTTTGTGCCCTAATGCCTTCCCACTTTTCAGTGCCCCAATTTCTGTTTCAGTCCTGCTCTTTTTCTGACCTGCTGTCCTCGATCCTGCCCAAAG
Source organism: Balaeniceps rex (assembly GCA_013401315.1). Taxonomy (NCBI): domain Eukaryota; kingdom Metazoa; phylum Chordata; class Aves; order Pelecaniformes; family Balaenicipitidae; genus Balaeniceps; species Balaeniceps rex. The sequence goes on from VYZW01038036.1 coordinate 206,440, forward strand.
CACCTCCCACCCGCAACCGCTTCTCCCCCCACAACCTGGAGCGTCCCTATTTCTCTCAATCTCTAGGTCCTCTGCCTGTTGTAAGGCTCCCATTTGGAGCATCTTCATCTGCTGTACATGCATGAGGTGTTCATCTTCAACCTGTTGTCTTACCCCTAGGCATCAGCATTTGCCTCTTAACTCCCATCCATCTGAAAACAGCCTGGTACTCCCAAACCTCTTTCCCTGGGTCAAGCCAGCAAGAAAAAAATAGGTAAATAGCAGGCAGGGATTCAAATACTATTTATGCCAATGGGACATAAAGGATAGAAAAGGAAGATCTGTCTGAGAAAAAAACAGTTATATGGTAGCCACAGAAATGTGGGTATAGTGGCTCACTTCATCACATATAGTCTGCATGTTGAAGCAAAATAGGGCCCCCTGAGGTATATGCCTCAGGGAAAGAAAACAGTCGAGGAAAATAGATTCTGTTTATATACTGGTATGTACTAGCTTCTAGTATGCTGGCAAGTCAGAAGCTACACTCAGGTTTGTTTGGGCAATACCAGCTCTGAAAGGAGCAGTGTCCAGGCAAGGGTTTGCTTCTGCATTTCCTTTCTTGTTACACTAAGACATCTTTGCCCTCAAAAACCTTCTCCTGTGATGGTTAAGAGGAGGCAAATACAAGGCAAGAAAGGGAAGGGCTCTGGGGACTTTCTTCCTTCTGCCGTTCCAGTCAGTAGGGCAGTGCCTTCCTTGAACCCTTTTGCTTTCACAGGAGAGCCCAAAGAAGTAATGCTCAAGTTACCCTTTTGTGGCTGACCTTGAGGCTTCCATTTGCAGGTTTCCCTCTTCTCTTGGACAGAACGGTTTTCCTCATTCCTTTTTCTTCATTAACTGACCTACCCTGCCAAGTGCTGGAGGTTTGTGGGTGATGAGAGTTGAGGTCCCTAACAGCAGCACGCCCAGAATGTCTTCCTGAGAGCTTTGCTAAGACAAAGGTGTTGCTGACATTATTGAGCTGATGGTAAACAACCCCTATGCATACTGCAAATTTCTTGTCAAGCTAGAGCTTTTACAGTCATAACTACAAAGAAAGGGAGGCAATTAGCTTTGCAGAGTGCTTTTAGTGCCACATGCTAAGCCAAACATATGCACGCCCAGTTAGGTTTTAAGTCTTATTGGATCATTAAGCCCAGCTATTAGAGCATCTAATACCGCTGGTTATGCAACAGAAAGGAATTGTTATTGTTGTTAGAATATTTACTCTGCAAAGACACCGGTTGGATCTCTTACTCTCTGACTGTGTGAGTGCTGATCAGGCCTGTAGCAGTGGCAGAAAGTAATAGATGAGCATTTCAGCAGTTTGCAGGCAAGACCAAGGTTCAGATGGTCTTCATGGGAAACATCAAGAAAGTGAATAAATGCACATCCTCAATTTCCACATCTAAATTCTGTCACATTAAATCCCGTAGCTCTCCCACAGATCCACCATCATTGCTGTCAATCTTTAGTTAATTAATCTTTTAAAATTAATTGTTTGAAACTAATAATTTCAATGATTAATGAGGTGATGATACTACTGAAAAATGTTAAGGTACCTGGAACTGTCAGGATGTTTTAAAGCAGATTTTTAAACTTTATTAGAGCCTATTGGACAGGAAGAAAAAGTCCAAAGAAAAAGCAACTTAGAGAAAGCCAACACATGTATTCATTGGCAATGTTATACTCCATCCCAGTCTCATTTCATCTTACTCCTGAATAAATGCTTTGAGAATGGGGGAAAGGCATTAAAAGTTTAGGGGTGGTTTGAGATACCACAACACTAACAGACACAGGGACTGAACAGCCCTCTTGAATACAAGTGCCATGCTTCCCTCATAATAATCTCACTCAATCTGTGTTTGAGCACCATTAGACCGTGAAGATTTCATACCCTTCATGCCCACAGCAATCTGCATTAACAACCTAAGAACACACTTCATCCCAGTTGTACATAGACACTGAATAAAAATGCACAAGGGAAGCACTTCAAGCAAATTGAAAAATAGTTTGGGGTGAGAACAGCCTAACGCCCAGGAATGAGAGCCAGGAACAAGAAGCGCTTTCTCTTACAAGGGTTTTAGCTGGAAAGGCAGAAGCAGAGAGCATTCTTACTCTAGTAATCATTTCAGCTCTAGTCTTTCAACCTTGACCGTAGAAGAAAGGGCAATGAGGGAAAAATCAAGCCAATCTATTTCTCCATTCGTAAATGCCTTACTCATTAATGTTATAGTGGAAACATCTGAGATTGTTTACAAAGCTCCAGTACTAGAGATTAGAGTTTTAAAAAAACAGGTTCCATTTTGCAAAAGCAGCACAGTTTTGTGGCATTTGGCCAACATTTTCAAGATTAGGTGCCTGATGGTAAGCATTTAATACCAGGGGCCTGGCTTTCAGAGTTGCTGATTGTCACACAAATCTCACCTATGTCTGTAGTTTGCTGTGCCTCTTGCCATTCCTGGAAATCAGACTGCTTATCTGTATACATCACCATTGAATGTGGGGCTCTGACCCAAGGCACGTGAGTCTGAAGGGGTTTTTCTCATGACTTCACACCTGAAAAATCCAAGGATGGGAACCAGGTGTACCTTTCTCCTCCACGGGTATGTTCATTCACTGTCCTTGCTAGCCTGCTCCCAAGCTTATTGAAAATGGGCCTGCATTCTGCGGTTAGTGAAATGTAAAGAAGGTGCCACAAACCTGCCAAAGGCTCTGGCCATCCAAAACATGCCACGTGACTGCTTGAATATTCAGAGCTGCTTTGCAAAAGCCAACAGTAATACAATGTAATCAACAATGGAAGGTACTAGCTGCGACTCTCAGACTTTGAGAGCAGCTGGTCCCCAGAGCTCCTGACCTCCATAAGCCATTTAAATGAGCACAGATACATTTCCTTTACAGCTACTGTAGATAGAAAAACTCCAGGAGTTCAGTGTATGCATGCCAACAACTGCGATCTCCTGTATCCGTAGTTATCGTCTCTGTCATAGACTACGTTTGTGCAACTGCTCACAAAGTCTTCATTCTGTTCAAAGGTTTTCCTTTATGGCCGAATTCTGTTTTTCTTGAGTGTTCATAGTATATATTTATGATAACATATATCTCTTTCTGCATCTTTTCAGTCCCTTGACCTATTGCATTTTGTTCACCATAATATCAATAATCAGCATTACTTCAGGTTGTTTTCCTCCTCCCTTTCATATGCTCTTCATAGCCTATCTTACCAGAGTGGCTCAAGGGAGCCAGTGACTCCCAGGGAACGCAGCCAGGCCATGCAGACAAGTGGGTTTATAGGGGAATCATTCTGCACGAACTCTTAAATTGACGGCAGCTAGTAGTTTCATACTGTAATGATGATTAACACGTGGCTTCTTGTCTCTCGAAACAAGCACTGCAGGCAGTACGATCTACTAGCACCCACTTTTACTCTATTCTCATACAGAAAAGCAGGGCTTGGATGCTCAGAAACATCTGTTGGAAAATACTCTTGGGACTTCAAGCACAGAAGATGTGACTAAGTTAATATGAATTAAAATGACAGAGACTTAGAAAACATACATAAAGTATATTTCTCAGTCAAATAAATATTTCCTTAACTAAGCAGTTAACAAATAAGAAGGTCTTCATGAGAAGCTATCCCATAAAGACTTTTCCCCCTGTTGGGATTCCAATCTTTTTCAACACTGAATACCCACAAGATGAGATTAGAATAGAATAGAATAGTACAGAACAGAACAGAACAGAACAGGATAGGATAGGATAGGATAGGATAGGATAGGATAGGATAGGATAGGATAGGATAGGATAGGATAGGATAGGATAGGATAGAATAGGACTATTTCAGTTGGAAGAGACCTACAATGATCATCTAGTCCAACTGAAATTACATTAAGACTTCTATAACTGATTAGAACTTGTGTGGAACACTGTGTCTTATTTATGTACATGTAATTTTTTTGTAAAGAAACAGATCCAGTTGAGGAAAGTTCAGTGCTGTTACAGTGGCGTAAGAAACTAGCTCAAAATTAATAAACACTTTGAAAAGATAAAATGATGCAAGTACAAAGCACTCTGTAAACATCTTTTAATCCTCAGATGTTCCTGTGCCAGTTTCCCCTCCCCGCTTTATAAACCAGGCTGTCCAAGGCCACACAACAAGTCAATAGCTGAGCCAAGATAGACTTCTAATACTTGAATTCCAGTTCTCAAGCCCCAATGTTTCTTGTCTTTTTTATACTTCACCTCTCTTTACACACTGTGACTACTACTCAAATCCCTCCTTTTACTGAAGAATATGATAGGAAAGGTTATTGGAGCCTTTTGACACCTGTGCCTTGCAAGTTCAGTCCTGGGCTGCCAAGGAGCTTTGCAGAACCCAGAGCTTTACAGTTTTGTAGTCTCCATAGTTCAAAGTAACTTTGATCCCAGCAGACATCAGATGTTCGTTTCTATTGCCATATCCCGTACTGGCATCTGAATTCATACAAATTCTATACCCTTAGCAACAATTTCATTTTGTCCGTAGACTTGCTGGGAGACAAGCAATGGTAGGAAGAACAGACTCCCAAGTAAGCAGCAAAACTAATAAAACTGCCAGAGGGGCAACTACAGCATTTCCCAGGTTGGAGAGATGTCTAGGTTCACAGTCATGCTGTTATCTTCAAAGACGAAGTGACTTGATTGTTTGTGTTCCTTCATCATAGCAACAGCTTCCTTTCTTCCCAGCCCAGCAATGGCATCTCCCATCCTCCCTGTCTGTAAAACACAACCCTGCCTCTAGCATTCTGCTGGTGAAGAATCTGCTTTCCTGATTCATTGCTGGCCAAGACTGCTCAGATGCAAGTGAGGGTGATTCAAACTTTTGGATAAACAGTCTTAAGCTCCTGCATACCTGAAACTGAGCCAGATTCCTGCAGTAGCATTGCTCACTAGAGCTAGCTACCATCTCTAGATCCCAAACAGCATTTGAACTAAGCTCTCTTGAAAGATTGTCAGTGTTGAGATACACCATTAGTTCAAATAGTGGTAAACAATCTCCAACTTTGAGGTTTTGGTAACAGATAACAAGGCTGCACATTTCTTGTCTGTATTTATAACACAGACTTTTTGTTTAATGTACTTTGTCCTACTCCATGTATCAATGGCACATATTTTGATAAATAAAAAGCATTAACCTGCTGCCTTTTGATGAAGTACCTGGTTGTTTTACTAAATCATCTGTCTAGTTTCAGTTTAGCCTGTATATCAAAGACTCCTTTAATTCTAACCATAGAAGCACAAAAATAGAAGACGATTGCTTTTGTTACACTTGGAGGGGATCACAAGCTCTATCAGGTCCCTAGCATATTTGCTGCATTTCCTTCCTCCATGGTTCTTTCCCCTTTTTCCTCAAAGTCACTATCTAAAGTACACTTATTGCACATCTCAGATAGCCAGGGGGAATACTGTTTGCACTCCTTCTTCGGTCCCAAGCTAGAAAAACCTTTTCAACACGTGCCTATCCCATAGGCATGAGTAGGACATGTTTTCTAGAGGAAACTCTTTTACAGGGCAGAGAACCCACTGTGCTTGGTATGATTGCTGTTGCACGAGTACAACTTGAGCAAACCGCACAGAGCCTGGGAACGTGGCGTGGCAAACACAGGAGGCTGGGAGCGGGCATTCAGCCAGAGCTGGGCTTGTCCAAAGCTTTCTGAAAGACTTACAAGTGAAAGGCAATGCAAGGCAAGGCCAAGTATGCTAACAGGAGCTTCTTAGGTGATGGTGTTTGCATTAGACAATTAGGGATTTTGGTTTATGTTTCAAAACAGGCCGTTCAGAGCCGGGAGTTTCAAAGGCCATCAGGGCTGGCCGTCAAAAGTCAGTAAAATGAAGACTCAGTGTTATCATCAGAGGTGTAGGATCTTCTGCCATTCTCCTGAAGATTTTGTAACCTCACTTTAAAAATTCACCACCTTTGTGGCACTGTACTGTGGCAGCTGACTGAGTGGGGTATGAGAATGGTGTCTATGAGTCTGCTCAACTCACAACAGATAATGAGGTTTTTCAAAAATACTTTGTGCTTCTTTTCTCCTGTTCCCATTTGCCTGTCAGTAAAGTAATTGAAGATTAGTAACTGCAGAATACATTTATCTGAAGGGGGAGAATGAGGTTTTCAAAGATACTGTAGTGATCCTCCCTACAGGCACACAAACTGGACTTACAGATGTGTATCTTTCTGATATGGAAAACGTATGCACCTACATCACTGCAATAGCTTTATCAGCTCCTGGAGCTAAAGCAAAAGCAAGTCTTTTGGACAATATGAGATTTATTTTTTTTAAAAAAGTAGTGTATTTATCCTCAATTGACATTGTTTATTATATATAGGAGATAACTTATTATCTCCTATATATTATTATAATTTATTTCAAATGAAAAATTCTTCAAGAGTGGCATGAGAGGGGGGTCACTTTCAGTGTTAATGCTGAAGGAGCACTGGCAACCAGGAGCCCATTTAATAAAAAATGGAAACTTCACACAGTTTGAGATATCTTCTTCTCTTTTGCTGTTGAATGACCAACACAAACAAGGGAAGTGACTCACTATCACTGAAACTAAACTGAGGATTCATAAATGTATTAGTACTTTATTCAGCTATAAGAAGTGTTTAGCTTCCTGAAATTATTCAGGAAATGTTGTTTCCCGACAAAGAAATTGGCCTTTTGTGTTCATAATGTCCTAGCAATCCTAACAGATACCACCTGTATGCAGAAGAAGGAATTGAGATCCATTGCCAAAAATTTAATTTGTTGCTATCAATCTACTGAAGAAGGTTGTTCAAAATTGTAGGTTTGAAGGTGAAAGAAAATGTCATAAAATCTCAGAAGTTTTGGTGCCTGGGCTGTGCATAAGTACAATTCTTCAAAAAGATCATATCCAAACCTTGTAGAACACAGAAATGTTAAACATTTTCTCAGGTGATTGTGAGGACTTAAAAAATGTCATCAGCAAATCTTCAGCATTCCTTGTAGCAGGTATGTCTCAGGCTATGTCAAAATAATTCAAACTCTTCTTAAAATAATACAGGACATAACATCTAAATTTTATTTCAACTTTAACATAGCCTTTTACTGCACTTGCTAAAAGGCCATACTTGCATTGAAGTCAGCGGAAATGCAAAATGTCGTGAGCATATTCAGCAGTGCAGCATAGGCACCTGAGCTGTGTGAAAGGCACTGGTAGCCAAAACAAGTGTAAGAGACACAGTGGGCAAAGGACCACAAGTACTCAGGTGTCCAGGACCCTGCCTGCCCTAGAGAAATCACGTCAATGTTCTACCAGCCCATCTGAAGGCCACCTTGGGCCCATGCATGAAAGAGCTTCCAGTTGTTGGGGAAGCAGGATTCACCGCTATTCACCATGGAGTTTTAAAGGGGTAGAAAGTGATTAACATTAGAAGGTGATTAATCTTAGCATAAGCATACTCAGACACCGGCTGGATGCAGCCATCTGCATGCAGGCTGGTAACAGCTGCTTCCACAGCCTGGTCTGTCAGAGGCTGCAGAGGAGCTTGCGCAAATCAGGAGCGTACGCTGAAGTGCTTCTTTCCTTTGCTATTTCTCCACAGGAAAAAAGAAACGTATTGGACCTTGGAAGGGAAGGAGCGACGCCAAATATCTCACGCTTTCAGCATCTCAGCCCGCATGAGCCTTTTAAAAAAAAAAAAAAAAAGGCAGGGGTACTTTATAAAACAGCTTGAGCTGTAACAGAGGAAAGAATGAATTTGAGATCCCATGGGTAACTCCTGGAAAGACTTCTGTTAGCTCACGTCCATCTCTCAAACAACTCAAATTACTGACCATGAGCTGGAGGACTTTTTTTGTTGTTCTTCTTCTGTCAAATTTATTCTTTAAGTCATAAACCTAAAAATCACATATATCAGGGTCTAATAAGGACTCTAGATACCTCTTCAGGATCTCAGTTGTTGTCCCCTCTCCCTGAGGAAATCACATCATCTGATTTTGGTTTTGGTTTCTAAGTGGATTAATTTAAATGAATCATTGAACACAGAGTCTTGTAGCCCTAACTTCATATCCATCCAAGTACCTCAACAAGCTCCATGGACTTTGGTCTCAATGGTAAATTTATCTAATATGGGTGAGAGTGTGTTTTATTCCTTGCCTCCAATAAGAGCCATCCAATTCTTCAACAATAGGTCAAAAAACTCACACTCTAGACATGTTCTTTGCCCTCACACATTTAACTAACACAGTAATATTATCCATGTAAATAAGTTAAATTTTCAAGTAAATGGTATAAATATTCCAATGAGAACAGGTCAGTAAGTTTTCCAAATAACCTTCCCCCTTTTGCTGAGGCTACAAAACCTTCTTGTGCTTTTAGGGATTTAAAAAAAAAAAGGTCATCTTCTGCCTTTATGAGAAGAAGTGTTGTATAAGTACCTTACTTTCCTCTCAAGGAAGATGTTGGAGACCTGGCACAGGCACCCAGAGCAGCTGTGCGATCTCCACGCAGAAGGTGTCCAAGACTTGGCCAGAAGTTGCTTCAGCTGACATAGCATAGTAGCATGACCTAGTTTTTGCATGGGAGGTTGAACTAGGGAGTATCAGAGATCCCTTCCAAGTCTGTAAGATCCAGTGGTTTTGCAGGATTAATTTCAGCTGTCCCTGAGGTATGCCCTTTACAGGTATGACAGGTGCCCATCACAATGAAAGCCTCATGCAACAATAATGCTTAGAGATGGGGAAAAACTCATTCTTGCAGTCTAAAGACAGCAAGATAAGACATGACATTTAATGAACTCCTCCATTCTTTCCAACTTCTGCTTTTAAAATGGATTTGTTTCCCTGAAGGAGAAAAAGAAAAATCTGGAAGTGAGCTGTAGCCTAATTCTTTCTAGACTCCTTCTGTCCTAATTTCCCAAGCCACTTTGAGACGACAAATGGTGAAATGCTTTCTCACTTGGCAAGTTCTTCTCATCATTTTCCCTAAGCAGTGCTCCTGCATGTACCCACAATGCCTCTTCCTCTCCTTTCAGGTGGAGGCTCCAAATATTCTAGATTATTATGTGACAGAAAATAAGGCAGCAAATCTTGATTCTGACAAGTGAGCAGGAGACCTCTTGTCTTCGAATATTTCTCTGTCCTTGTTCAGAAAAGATGTAGCTGAGCGGACCCCACATGGTGAGCACCCCCAGGCACTGCGAGACTGGTCTGCTCTCAGACAAGAAGGATCATCTGTTTTAAACAGCACTTATGTTTATTAATTCTCCTCTGCAGTTTTTTTTTTTAAATCGGGCTACTTTCAAAAGGCTTCTTTTACTTTCTTTGACCATCATGTTAAACAAAGTTCTTGACATGAGCAAACTGTCTTACAGAGACAATGTTTTTCAAATGGGTAAACCCAAATCAAGCATTTAATTCACAGTGAGACACTGAAGCAAATCACCCTGTTTTCTGAAGGGCTTGCAGGAGCTTAACCCACATAGAACAAAAGAAATTCATGGAACAGAGCTTTTTATTTAAGTGCTCCATTTTCAGAATTTGGGCTCTTAAGTTTGGGCTTGTATTTTTCCTTAAATTAAAAGAAATCTGAAGTGCCAAGAGATGTTGCACACTGGATAATGGAAAGTGGTCCAGAACAATTTGTCCTGCTGTAACATGCTATGACACATTTTAGCAATCTCATGTTTTTTCTTTGTTAAAAGCTATCTATAATTAGATCTAAAATACAATATTAATCCACAAAGCTCTTTGCAGGTATTTAAAAAATACCACAAATCAGTATCCTGTATCAGTATGAGCCCAGTTTTGCTGCCCATAGTAGAAGTTCTGGGTTGCGTAAAAAGCTGCTGCCCCGGTGAACACTACACGTGCAGCTGACCTAGTGGGGAGTTGCAGTGGTTAGAAATGGTGAGCCTTGCATGTGCTCTGGCCACTGCCTTGTCTCACTACCTGACAGTCAGGTAATTTAAGCCTCCTGTTTTATTCCTCTTTTTCTACAGGCAAATCCTTACCTCTAGATTCATCCATCAGGGAGAAGCTTCACCAATTGCAATGCAACACTGAAAAGGGGAGTTTTGCTCGCCTCCAACTATTAGACTGAGTTCTTTGCTAAGATCAAAGGTATCTGGCTGATGTGAATCCATTTCCTTGAGGAATACAATTTCATTTGGCCAAATGGAATTTAAAAGTGTTGGGGGACCTTGAAGGGGCAATGGCCTAATTCAGCAAAGCACCTAAGCATAGCCGCAGGAGCTGCATCAGGTTTGGGGAGCATGTGCCACGATGCATACCCCACCACCCGCTCGGTGGCTGCAGACTGGTGGCAGAGCTGTGTGGTAACACAGCTGCTCCCATTCACATCCCAGTAAGTGACCTCAGAGCCATACTCAGAAGTGATTTATGGTTTCAATCCAGCCCTTTCCGACACAGCCATCAGCAGGTATGGAAACACCTTCCCTCCTGACAAGTCTCTGGGGGTGAAAGCCCCCAGAAGAGGGGAGAGCAGACAGCAAGAGGAAGCAAGCATCTGAGCAAGCTTTTCGGCTCTCACCAGAGTCCATCAGCAATGATGCTAACTGTTGGCATTACTGAAACAGGTCTTGTGCCAAACGTAAGGGTCTCGATTACTGAACTGTATCAAAACAGTGAAACAGGGGCCCTAAGGAACCAAGTGGGAAAATCAACATAAGCAACCAATTTACTCTTTTTTTGAGGAGATGAAAAGAAAACACCATGGCTTATTAATTTTAGAGGTGGATCTGAACTCAAACCTCACATCACAGAAATGGATCTCAATGAGGACATGCTGTCCAGCCACACAGCTGTAGCATTTGATAAATCTATATGCACAAACATCCCTGGTTGTTACTTCTGGCTGGGATCTGCCTTTGCAGTTAAGATAGCACCCCTAACTCTTTTCTCTCTGGAAATTAGTTTGGATTAAAAATATTTGAAAAGTTAAAAATGCAATCAGCAGAGTAATAATAAAAAAGCATAAGCAAAGGGGAAGGAATAAAAATAAGAGTTCTCCTTCTCTAATGTGAAGGAAAGTCTCCAGAAGTATTTTTCTCATTGAAGAAAGGGGAGGGAGATTAGCAGTAAAGAAGGATGCTGATAGCAAATTTAGTACAGACCAGTGCCACAGCATGTTGCTGTCCTCCTCATCCTCCTCCCTCTTGCCTGACTCAACAAGGGCAGCTGCTAATCCTTCCATTTTTAGCACAATGCAAACCTTTCTGTTTGCTAATCCATCACCACATCAGCAGCATCAGCTGATGCGTGGCCCCTTTCTCCTACAACTGCAAACCCCAGTAGTCTCTGCCAGCATGCCTGGTGCTGTATATGTCTCCTGCCCAAAATCCACAGTGCCATGAAAGGTTTGTGGGATGAATAAAATGCTACCCCCTTGAATAGTGCCTCAGGAGAACTTAGGCAGCCTGAGTTTTAGTTTGTTTTCTTTAAAAGGCAGTTTAGCCGAATAGAGCTAAGATTTACAGAACAAAGTGGGAGAAAAAACCCTACTAACACTGTCATTAATCTCACTGTAGTGGTGGAAAGAAATTCCATTTGTGTTCCTAGGGAGGGTCTTTGCTTTATGATCCAGCAAAGGCTGGATGCTACAAGGCCGTTTGAACTTGTGCCAAATTCAATAAAGACCCACAGCAGTGGAAAACAAAGTAATTTAATTCTACAATTAACTAAACTTCTACTATAAATCGTAGGGATATACCCTACAATTAAATCCACAATTTTGGCACTTAGACTCCATATGAATTTGAGTCCACCTAAATTTGTTATAATCAGTGGTATCATGCAAAGCAGGAAAAGCTGTACAGTCCAGCAAAAATAGTCTTTCTTTGGTCTTCTTTCATCTTAAAGCTCTTTTGCACGATTTTGGTGATGTAGAGGGCTGAATACTGATATAAATTATGCAAGGAAGGATGCCTTAATGAAACCGAAGAAGGTACACTTAACACAAGCTGCATGTAACAATATAATATAAAAAAGGCAGATCCCCTACTAGTTTAAAAAAAAAAAAAAAAAAAAAAAAAAAACAAAAAAAANAACATTCTGCTGCACCTGGTGTAAGGAGATTTATACACAAGGCCTCACATCCATTTGTTTAATCCTGAGAAACTGTGGGACACCTTGAATTAGCTGTTATATAATACATGGCATAGAGCACAGTACATAATTCACTCGCACAACAGTTTAAAAGCATTTGAATCTTAAAATCCTGTGTGATATCAATAACATGTAAGAGGCATTTAACCTTTACAATGAATGAAATGTACATTTGAAATTAAATTTACTTTTATTGAGGAATAACAGCCTCTGTCCTACATCCAGAATATGGATTGTTCTTACCTCACCCACCACATTTTTCCCCAAGGAGAAGGCGAGCAGCTCTCCAGGCAGAAAATGTCTCCTCTTGTACTTGCAAACAGTGTGCTCAGAAGCAGCAGGACTTATGCTGCTGCTGCACACGTGGAAGGACATGGGCTGTAGGCACATCCTTGCACACGCACAAGGTAGTGTGAAGCAACTGGAAGCTGCTTCTGCATCTTCTGCAACCCCTAGAGGAGATGGTCTCAAAACTGGGACTCAACCTTTGCTACTTGTGGGCATGCATCAACTGGGGAGGATTACTCAGCCTCAGGGACAGCATACTGCATATTCCTGCAAGTTGCCTTGCACTTGGTGTGTACCAAAGTGGTTTTATTATTATTTAAAAACAAAACAAAACCAAACCCAACAGCAACAACAAAAAAACAAACAAGAAAGTGTGTGAAAGTGTCTGAGAGTTGAATTATATCAGCTCTGGGGTGGGATGCAGTAGTCAGGAACAAAACAATCTCAGGAGGCAACTTAATAATGGAATTGGCTTCTGTATTAGGTCAGAGTTGCTACAAACCTCACCCATCTGTGAAGCAGAGTCAGATTTGCTACTTCAGTTCAGCTTTATCCAGTAAGCCAAAGGAAAGAGGAGTACAGAGAATGTAGACATAAAAAAATCCTGGCTCTTGCTTTGGAAGAGACAGGAAACAAAATTGCATTATCTGAGGAACTTCCTGCAGCACGATTTTTGCAAGGCAGTCAGATTCAGCTATCAGCTATACAGAGCACTACCCCATTACCTTAGAGCAAAAATACTCTTATCACAGTTTCACCTTCACAGTCCTGCTTGCTGTGCTAGCAACTGAAAAATAAGAAATAACTCATTGAGAAAGCTCCATAAAAGGTCATAACAATAACGTAGAGGGCGATGTAGTACAGCAGGTGTTTGCAAATGTGGAATTATATCTACAAGCACGGTATTATCCACTGAGGAGTTTGTACAGTAGAGTTTGCCCCAGTACCCTCAGGCCATGTAGAAACTGTACACTGTGGGACCTTAGTTCCTTGTCACCTCAGACTGCATGTATGACAGAAAATACTGTGCTACCACCCAGCCTGCAGGCTGAGGGGGTTTCCCCATGGAGGAGGAGGGAGGGTACCCACCAAGCCTTGCCCTATCACTGCATGGTGTCCAGCACAGGCACCCGCACTCAGGAGCAGGCACGAGGCTCACACAGGCTGAGGATCAGATTAAAATCTGAGTGTTTGTTAAAAGCCTGTTCAGATAATCTTGCGCAGAGCCTGGTACCCATGGGCAGAAGGGAAGGAACTCCTCAGTGACCCCATGGGAGGACATCCATCCCTGCCACAGGAAAGTGTCCTCAGTACTATATTTGCTATGCAGGAAAAGTGAAGGCAGCCCTGGACACAGACACACGCTAAATACAAAATGGCTTTCTCAAGTCTCCTTTAAAAAAAGTTTCATTGCTCTTCTTTAAAAAGAAAAAATAATTAAAATAAGTTTTCTATTGCTTATATGGGCACATCTGCCCAGTAACATGAGAAGCTTTGCCCACTGGTGTAGGGCTGCACCTACCTGGCCACCCTGTGTCTGAAAAGCCTCCTGTGCTACTGGCAAATGCACAGCAGTGGAGACATTTCCCCAAAAAAACAAAGGCAACGAAAGTCTGCCTCTTCTAGCCAACAAGGAGATGAAGTATCCATGGGTTTAGGACCTACAATTGATCAGCATTTTTTTAAAGGAACCAGACATATGAGCTTCATTTAAGAAAGAAGCAAAAGCAAGATTAAAAGTAAAATTAAATTCAGTGACACAAAAGAACTGAGGCTGGGCTGTGATACAAAAATATAAACAATGTGATTCTTAACAATACGCTGTTTCATGTTTCCTTTCCGGAAACATCTTTACTTTCTTTTTTAAAATCAGTATTGGTAGGAACATATTGTCTTAGTAAATAACATTTGTTACTTTTCTCTTTCCCCCACTCCCTTCCCACCCAGATATATGCTTATAAAGCGAAAGTGATTACAACAAATTCAGTGTCCAGACACTTGAGAAGATGTTGCAGTGAACACAGACCACCCACTGACTTCATCTGCTTTGTTGTTCTAGTCCCGAATTTTTGCAGATATTCCACTGCCCTTGATAATGAAGAACATAAGCTTTTTCTTTTTCTTTACTTTTTTAAAAATTATTTTTAAATACAAAAAACATGCAGGGACAGGTGAAGGAGAATTTGTTAGATGCCAGAAAATCCAAGACATCACGCCACACATGTTGCCTTTCCCCTCAGTCGGTGTGCCATCGGTCAGAGCATCCTCCTTTCTTGTCCACTCACATTGTAGGTTAAAGATCCAAACTGGTTTCCCTCTTAGTTTGCCCTCACAAGGCTGCTAGACACTGACCACTGTAGTTTGCCTTTCTCATACGGAGGTTACCTTCATTAAAAGTAAACTACAAAGGTAAAACAGAAGTGAAATTAGCCCAGAAACACAGCAGTTTTGTCATGGTTCCATGGGTCGAAACCTTTATAGAGCTTTCTCCCCAGGGTCCACAAATTCTCTAAAATTTCCTGATTTGGCACAACAGCTTGCATAGCAGAGTTTGGCTTGGGTGCTATCACACAGAGCTATGTTCTCGGAGGGGCAGGCAAACAGGAGCGTACTGCTGACAGGAACAACAGAAAAAGAGATGGTTTAAACTATATTTTGCTGTTGGGAAAAAAAAATCTAGTTAGACTCTACTCAGACTAGCTTCTGAGTCTCTGCAGAGTTAACATACTAGCTTTGCTGTTCGCTTCCAAAGGTTGCCTTCTTCCCTCTGAGGAGCCTTCTGCCACGTATCTGTCCAGTCTAGCTATTTTTGCCAGATAGTTTCTGTCAGATTAGGTTAATTATTAACCCAAATCACAAAAACAACCCCACCACAAAATCCTTTTATTTTAATTGCAAACTGGGTACATTACTGACAGATGCTGAACAAGCTTAATCTACCATAAACAGTAGTCATGTGTTACATTTACATAGCTTTTGTCAGCAGTACTTCAGAAAAACACACGCAAATAGGGATCACTTCATCCCTCACTAAACTTAATCAATTTGGAATTGTTAAATGTTACACGGTGATGGTCTGTAAAGCAAAGGGCAGAGTGCAACTTCAGTGAAGTACAGAAACCAGGGGGAAAAAAGTATTTTAAGAAGGTCAGGCATAAACACAAACTGTCCAGAACCACAGAATAAGCCCCTTATAAACAGAGCCATGTGAATTTTACTGACTGCAAATGGTCAGGGGCTTTGATTTTCTGCTTCACCTCAGAGGCTCACCAGCACATCTTATTTTACCAGTAGATAAACTTCTACCTCAGGGTAAAGCCCAGTCCCGTAGCTGAAACCTGACATCTTGAATGCTAGATATCCAGCCTGTAAATACACTTGTTTAGTCTTATTTGAACTCTGTGGAGATCTTTACATGATAATCTGTAAAAAATACTATGAATTTCAATCTTAAACTGGTTGCTTAATTTTCCTTCCTTGACTCAGTACTGTATTGCCTACTGCAGTTCTGAAGCTTCCACTGGAAAAGGGTTGATTTCTCATGGGGAAATGCAAGCTAAACATCTGAGAAAGAAAAAAAAAAAACACCAAAAAAACACCAACACAGAGAATACATCCTCAGTACAAAATTACAGAAGCAGGTATTCTGGACGTTGCATTATTGGGACCACTTGTTACAGCAAATAGGTTTAAGAATCAGAGCTGGGTGAGCAATTTTTACTTCTGTACTAACACTGGGTTTGGGGTTTTGGGGGAGTTTGAGGGGGTTTGGTGCTTTGTTTGGTTTTTTCCAATAAAAAGTTTTTCATTATTCTTCCTGATGTGTTCCCCAAAAGTTTAATGTAGACAGCATTTAGCTTAGCCATTGTCAACAGCAGCAGGTAGAGATGGATCTGGTAGCAGGTTTCAGCGAACCACCAGCAGTCAGGACATGCTCTCGGGATGTGTGTGTACGCACCGAAGCTTGCTCCTGTCACACAGGGCCTGTTCTCGAGCCAACAGGGGCTGCCTCAAGCGTCTAATACAGTAGGCATTAGGAAAATAGCTGAAAGACCCTTGAGGATAGACACCAAACCATAATTTAAAAACACAAGAGAAATGAATATTCTGGACTCCTGGCAAGAAGATACTTTCTCATTGTAGCTGATAGCTCACTTAATGCCACTAACTTCAAGGCCTTGTCCAGCTACAAAATCCAGCTAATCAGAAAGTTTAAATTAGCTTTCTTACATTTCCTGGGTAAACCCTGTCCGCATCCCTGCCAAAACACACTACTCTCCTCCTCCGCGATCCCAAACAATCCTTCACCGTAGGTATTTCCCCTGCAGCTCCTCACAGTGCCATGCATGTAGTCGTATCGCACAGTGATGCCAAATGATCAGAGGCAGAATTAAATGCATAAAAGTGTCAGGCTGTGTCTCCTGGGAATTTGGAGAAAGCTGTTAGCCCTGCCTCAGCACTCCTGCTCCCTCCTCCCCTCCCCCTTGATCCAAAAACTAGACCAAGAAGGAAGAAATATTTCCAGGGTCCAGCTTGAGCTTCTGCCACTGGGGCCTGTTGTGTCTCTCCCTAGTCAGCCCCTAATCACACTCGTTATTCACGTTCATGTCAGGGGCATGCTGCAATGCCTGAAGAGCTATCCTTCAGCAGAGGCTGCAAACCGAAGCTGCTGTGGGAGTTTAGCAGCCGGCCAGAGGACAGAAAATAACAGGATGTCATTTATCCTCGGTGGCAGGGTTGGAGGTCTTGCTGAAGCAGTTAGAGGCCAAAATTAGTTACCAGGCAATGGCCGCTTAGTGATTCACATGAAATTAGTTGTGGTCTCAGCCAAAGTGACAGTGGAGAAGTGTTCAGGTGGCACTAAGGCACTAATTAGCACTGCCACGGGATGGCTCCATGCAGGTCGCAGCCAGGTCTGGATCACACCGTGAATTACCCTATCCCGCTAATAACATCAGTGTTAATGAAGTGAAAGTTTGCACCCATGGAAAGGTTAAGTCAGCAATTACTGCCTAATCTGATGCAAACACAACAGGGAATTAGAAGCACTCTGCCCCCTCCATTAGTATCAGCCAGTGTATGCTCAGACAGGGGAAGCAGGAGCCGTCCCAGAAACTGGACCCTCTGCTCCCTGGGCCCCTATCCCAATTGCTCTTGAAATTAGTCCTTGCTGGTGTGAGTCCTACATCCCAAAAAGGCATGATTTTTATCCTGGAGTACGGGAGTAAGTAGATAACAAGCAGCATGTGGGAGTAGCAGTAACTGCACAGCAGAGGTATAAAATTTGGTGCCACTGTCAAAACACACACACATACTGAGCTTTCTTGCTTGCTTACCGCAGTGTGGCTGAGTGCAGACAAGAGCAAGGCTGGGTCTGTTTTTCACCACATTAGAAGGGCTCCAGGGAAAGTTTCTCATTTGACAACAATACAATTTCCTTAAAAACAAATGAAGTGCTCCTTGTGTTGGATCTATATGAACACATTATAGGAAAAAAACCCCACACCACTGCTTCCACTCTACATTAAGCTTAATCACGATCTCATTCATAGGTCTTCAAAAATTTAGGCTTATTTCATTTCCAAAGAAACCAAGTTCCCCACCCACCCCCAATCATTTCAAAACATTAAAGCTCATGGATGCCCAAGGGGACCCACAGTAGCAATGTGGGTGTTCTTGTTTGATGGCCTGTGGAGAAGACAGAAAAGAGAAGAGAAACTCTTGAGGATGTCCCAGTGTTGGAGAAACTGCAAATCTGAAGCAGCTGGGCAGGTTACCAGAGCAGATGAAGTCCAACTCTAGATTAGGCAGCGGGGAGTGGCAGCTGTGGCTATACCAGGGGATGTGGCAGCACTCCTGGTGTGAGCAGGCAGAATGCAAACAAGTCCTGGCCAGAAGGCTGTACTCTACGCCCTGCTCTGGAGGCCCCCGTCCCTTTCATTTCAGTAGAAACCTTGACTTTCTTAAGACTTTTTTTATTTATTAAACCTCTTAAGATTTTACTTGGCAGAGGGAAAAAGGGTCTGCAACATTTCCTAGTAGGGTAACTTTAAGCCAGCCAGTGAAATTTGATATGTGTTCTTAATCTTCAAGACTTCTGTTGACATCAGAAGCTGGGAAAGTGGAGCCAACGATCAGGGCAGCTGAAGTTTGGTTTACGTGAAGTATTCTTTTATTGTTTTTCTTTCTAAGCTATTATTGCTTGTAGTGCAAAATTTAAAAATTAAAAGAATTTTAAGGGGATGGGGAATTGCATCTCTAAATAACGACAGCAGCGTGCGATGGTCTGGGTTTCACATCAGTCCAAAAGTAAAGACAGAATTAACAAGGAAGCCAGAGGTACAGAGCAGGACCAGGAAGAGTGCAAGCCTCATATAAAAGAT
Source organism: Balaeniceps rex (assembly GCA_013401315.1). Lineage (NCBI taxonomy): Eukaryota > Metazoa > Chordata > Aves > Pelecaniformes > Balaenicipitidae > Balaeniceps > Balaeniceps rex. Next base: position 225,263 of record VYZW01038036.1, read on the forward strand.
GTACCTGGGCCAGATAAGAGGGATGAGATCTTGCAAGCGTTAAGGCAGCCTAAGCTAAGCCATTCCTTCTCCATGACTCTAGAGGAGCAGGGGAATCCATGAGAAGGAGGAGAATGGCCCTGTTTGTTTGCAGAAATGCTCATACAATATGACATTACTGCCCATAGTGGCACCAGCTCCAGTAGTGCAGCAGGCTGGACGGTCACAACCTCGCCCTCCTGCATGCTCTGGAGAGCCCCAGGCCCCCCAGCTCTATGCAAGAAGGAGAGGCACTGGAAGTGGCCTCCCTGCCCTGGGCCAGGCCCTGGCTGCAGTCCCGCAGCCATCACCCCGGGCTGCAGCTCTGGGGATTAGCTTCTTCCTAAACTAGGGCTCTGAGACTGAGCTGAGGCAGGGGGTCCCCAAGTCCATAGTCTTTTGAGATTTATCCTAGTTGGATGAACCCCTTAAAAATCTGAGGAGCCTGCTGTGCACTGCAAGCAAGCAACAGAGCACCAGGAGTCCAATCCTGCTCTTACTGACATCAAATGAGGGCTTTGCTGTTGACTGCAATGGGGCCGGGATGGCATCCTCACAGATGCACAGAGGAAACAAGAGAAGAAAAGGCAAACCTTGCAATCCTAAATAAAACAGCAGATGTCAGATCATACATTTCCAGACAAAAGACACCGAAATCAAGGGTTTGAAATGTTAATTGCCAATTTTGGATGCGGCTCTTTCCAGCAGCCCACTTTGACACACCAGCTTCCAGTGAGGTTACAGACCTTTGAATCCTTTTAAATAGGTTGGGGCAAGTTGGCACCTTCACATTGCGTATTCTCAAAGAGGTTAGATAAGACACTTCTAACTTAGGGAGTCGGGGAAAGGAACAACTTAACAGCAGGAATTGCTGCTTTCCTTATTTTCACATTGTTTACCGCTAACCTTAAACACACAGAAGTTATGTTTCCTGGAAGCTGTTAGAGCAAAAACATGATGCCGTAGCCTGAAACACACCTTCTACTCACAGGCCAAGTGCGCTCTCCTCATTCACAGAAACAGATGTCCTCACTGCCTTGCCAGGCTTGAGGGAGACATGTGCAAAGCCTGAAAATCAGTAATGCCAGAGAAAACCGAAGCTCAGTTTTATAGGTCTGGTTCCAATTTATTGACATGCTACTTAACGCCTCTCTCAGAAGAGCTCATCAAATATTTTAAAGAGAGCAAAAATTCCTTTCATTACTTTCACAGAATAAAACCTATTTAACCTATCAGACTGGGAGAGGGCAGACCTGTGCCATTAAATATTTAGACTCTACTAAATGTCCCATTCTTGCTACATTTGTCACTCATGCAGTCAAGTGAATGACCCCAGACAGCACTGTATGCAAATTTTAACCAAGGGGTAAAACAACCGTATCTAATCACAGGTAACTGAAGACTTTTCTGACCACTCAAGTGAAACTCTGGGCAGAAGCCTATTATGATTGTCCTCAGTGCTGGCAAGATAGAGAAACGTAAAAAGCAAACAAAACTCCCCGAAGCCAGTAACACCTACTGAGAGAAGGTTTCTCCTATTACAGAACTGACCAAACTCACTTTTTCTCACTGTTAAGCCTGAAGATGACTATTCACCTTTTTATGCAATCATGCAGAGTCAAATGGGGGTAGCAGAGACTGAATAGCAGGAGCTAACGTTAGCACTGTGTATTTTTATGACCTTTGGTGTGTTTACAGAATACAGAAGCTATTGTCTGGAAGACTTTCACATCTCTCTGTGCTGAGGGGGAGGGAGCTGGGGAAGAGGATTATGAACTGTGCTCTGCTGGTGCATGAAAACCAGAGCCAGCATCCCAGCAGCAGTGGATTGCTGACCCCCACCCCAACACTTCACCCCAAGCCAACGTAAGAGCAGACAAGAATTGTAAAATACACACCAGCATGTGACAATGAATGGAAAAGCAACCTTACTTTTACAAAAAAGGCAACAAAATAATTCTTAGCCTTCAGCCAAAATGTTGTACATAGCTTTCGAGCCCACACAATTCCGCCATTTCATATTCTGGATAACTCCTGGTAAATACAAGATAAAACAATACATACAATAGTGTTTCTGTTGCAGCAATACAGTTTTATACTTGCCCTTTCTTTCCCATACAGAAAGTGTTCCTATAGAGGAGCCTTTCCTTTTCCTTGGCCATAGAGGTTCCTCATCACTTAATTTGCCATCAGCCACATCAGTGCTAACTGAATGTGGAAATGTTGCTTTTACAAGCTTTTTGGCCACAGGTATTGTAATTGGATGCTCACCCTGGTGCAGTCTATTTTGATGGAAAAGTATTCTCAGGTCATGGAGACCCATAAACATGGAAGGGACAGATTTATACTTGCTTGTAGGTTCTATATTATTCTAGCCATCTAAGAGATAGGTATATAGCTTAAGCAAACTATCTTTCTCCTCCTACATACAGTGATCCCAAGGCACTTCAATGACTACCTTCTTTTCTGTCTTAGCTACTTAGACTGGAAACTTCTGAAAGCAGGGATTTCTTTTTTTTTTTTTTTGGCACAGTGTTTGCACAGCAGATTTCCCAGCTGCACTCCAGCTGAACATGATACCTCCAGATAACATCCCTACATTATGACTGTTGTTGCTGCTATGCAAAAAAACCATGTTTTTCCACATGCTGCAGTACTCTGGTCAAAACCATGAACCGAATCTTTTTAGAACCCAGAAAATCTCCTGACCATCAACTCAAAACCACCTTTCCACTAGGGTTTTTCCTACTTTTTCTACTGTGCACAGCAAGCAGATGATACTGGCTTAAGGACCTCAAAACTAGAAATAAACTAATAGAACAGAGCAACGTATTAACCTTCATTGTATGGATTAGTAGAGCAATCAAAGTATCAAGAGAAAAAGGACAAGAGTCAAATCCACTGCTGGTTTATCTTGCGGGAAAATGTCACTGATCAGTCATGTTCCTCCAACCTCAGAACAGTTACTGCCTGCTGGTACCGTGCGTCCACAGCCTCTGACAGCAGACGGTCCAGATGCAGACCCCTGTGGGGCTCCCCATGACTGCACACCAGTGGCAGCCAGCATGCCACAGAACAAGGGGAGGCTGTTTTGGGTCATCTCTTTCCTCTGGCACCTTCAGCTTTCTGTTTTCCAGAAAATCCTGCTGAAGACAAACCCTCTTCTATCCCTAGTTCCTCTCCATTTTGTAAATACCCTCCCCAGTTCTATACAAGTTATATGCGTTCTAGAAAATTATTTGCCTGCTCAGAATCTGCTCAATAGTTAAGCACACGTGGAGAGGAGTTCTTAGACTAGAAACAGCAGGCTACTGGTGACCATGAACAAGTTGCACTGATAAAACTCTGTCAAACAAATTGTTACAGCCTTTGGCTCCTCTACCAAGGCACCATTTCACATGCTGATAAAAAAAGAAGTCTCACTGCAACCTGTGCTACTTCCCTTCTGATTTTATCCCTTTTAATAGATGCTAAGAAGTATCTATTGCTGGGGAAAAAAAACACAGCTAAGTTTTTGCACTCCATAGAAGGCCAATCTCTTGCAAACCCCTGACTTCTAACTAACGTCTCAGACTCTGCAAAGGCCATAATTCATTCTGCGAATATCAGAGCACTCTTAAATCTTTGGTATTCAAATAAACAACTTTCCTTTGCATTGTTTCAGACCATACCAGTACTGGAAAAAAAGAACATTGGAAAGAAAAAGAGCAGATATAAGGTTTGGAAAAGTCTGGCTGAGAAGGGGAATTCAGAGATTTTTCCCCAAACTTAAGTATTCCCAGGAGCCACCTTTGTAACATGGTCTCTGTGCTCTGAACAGGTTAGCAAGCTGGTTGGAGGGGAAAGAGGATGTAAAGACCTTACAAATGCTCAGACACTCTTGCAGGACACTCACGGTGTGCTCAGAAAGGAACTGTCAGCTCACATTGTTCATATCATTAACCTTTTTCACATGTCTTCTTCCAGGCAATTGGTCATTGCCTTCACACACCATCACATGCACATATCCCACATATCATCAGCTGCATGGGGCATAAGGAGACTCAGCTATGTGACAGCTCTCCAGAGTTCCTCCAGAGTCGACCTGGGGGTCATTAGTAGGCAGGAGGAGCTGAAGCCTCTCACCAAATATTCCTCAACTGGTTGGTCAGAGCTCGCACTTGAGTAACAAGGAAATTGTTTTTTCTGTCCTCAATGAGCTCTACTTCTCAGTGTTGCCTAAAAGGAGCCTTCCTTGAGCTGGGGACTGGAGTTATTACTCTGGTTGCTCCCTGGTAAAGCTAGCTCAGAGGAGGGGGCCAGAATATATTTAGGCTGTGCTACTAGCTCGCCAAGCTCTTTAACATGTTCGCATGGCAAAGGCTGCTCTAGGAAAGATTCTGGATGCAAATATCTGAGCATATAAACCACCATCAACCAGAGTTACCAATATTAATGCAAGAATATCACAATTCTCCACAGCTGGATCTTTAGCACAGACGATGAGCCAGCAGTTTTGCCATCCTGGGATCTAACTCCTACATGCTCTGTTTTTAGCAGCATCTTAGCTTGCCAGATCTGTGGTTGTATCATTTTTGGAAAAGGCTGCTTGTTATGGGAGTAGAAACAGCCAAAGGGATCTGAGACCTAAAGAGTAGCCAGTTTGACAAAATCAGTTCACGTTTCTTTGTTATTTAAACTCTAGTAAATCCAGCCCTAAGAACAAGGGAAGTCTGGATGAAATCCAGTAGATTCTTTGGCCTGACTAAACAGTGCTGTACTGGAAGCTGAGACAGGGAGAAAAGGCTTTAAACGATGCTTGCATCCTCTCCATCTGTGGGCTGACCCGGCACGGCTGTAGGACTTTGACATGCTTGACCAGCTCAAAGGCCTGTTTTCAAAGAGAGCATCGGAGCGCTCCTGTCATGACAATCTGCCCAATCCATCCATACGCATCCGTGTGACTGCATATGGACCTCCAGTCCTTCTTCCTTGCCACCCAGGCTCAACATGTTAGTGCACCTGCATACAAAGTAACCCTCTGAGCACCCTCCCTCCCGAGCGGGAACGTCAAAGTCCTCCTTACAGCCTTCTGCCGAGCATGTCTCCCCACTTTGCAAAGTTTCCTCTCTCACCTCTAGCCCTCAGTCCCTCTCCCCTCATCAAACCTGGTTTAAAACCCTCCTTCTGAAGTTAACAACTCTGTTCGCAACGTTTTGATTTAGTTTAGTTACGACTGCTGGTTTGGGGCATTTTGTACATACACTAACTGATTAAAAACAAGCACGCTCTCATTTACACTGACTTATACTTTCAAAAAACACATTCAAGCTGCTAACAGGCAGCTAGTCTGTCAAACCTTCACCCCCCCTTAACTGTATCTTTAAGAACTTGAGGATTTTTTTCCCATGTAGTAGTGGTTGTTCAAAAATACTTACAAATCAAAAATATGTACATATTTGAAGGCTTTTATTAGAGCTGAATAATGCTTGAATCATTGGAAAACAAAAGGTTTGTGACTTTTTTTTAACTCAAAACCCAAAACAGACATTTTTAAAAAAATTGACTAAAATAAACTTTCCAACTACATTTTTATAGTCAAAATAGAGGCTTATACGAAATGCAACACTGGAATTGCAAAGAATAAATTATTCCTAAAATGACCAGAACAGCCATCCTTTTACATTCTTAAATAATAATGTATCGCCAGCAAACTCATGTGATCACCAGAAATAACTATAATCGGTCTCTAGCTCAATTTGACTGGGAAAGCAGCACATACCTTTCCAATCAGTAACTCATGAATGTCACCCTGTCTTTCCAGTGTGCAAGACCACAGGGCAGCCCTTCTCTCCCTTCCCTGTCTCTAAGGCACACCAGTATTAACCAGTACACTTTCTGGTTGCCTGAGCACAACCAGCCAAACAGCTATGTCCCGAACTGAGTCCATCTGAAAATATTTGTCTTTAATCTTGCCAGTGTCACGCATGGGCCATAACAGCATAAATAAGACCTGCCACACAAGGAAATAGTTCTAGAAATGGCATCCTCTTGTCTTCAGTGTTTCATACGCATGTTTGGGTATCATCCTGCAACTTCCTGAAATACTGGAGAATTTCCACTTACCAAAATCTTCTGTACCCCATGACCCATTACAGCAAAGGACTGGAAGTGATGATGCCTCCCAACTTTAATCACAGCAGCGAGAAGGAAATGTGTTCTTCAAGGTGGTAGTTATTAACCAGTTGCCTGTTGAATCCCACCAGGATTGGCACATTTTTTCACTTTCTGAAGGACCATGAGACAGAAGTACCAATATTTTCCAGTAGTCCCAGAGCAATTTGAACCTTTATTGCCTTAAAGTGAGTGCTGCTTTGGAGATGCATTTCTTTCTCAAAAGAAGTAAGGCTAAACCATAATACGAATCTCTTTGCAGCCTCTTACTAATTTTTCTGTCAGGTTGCCCATACCAAAATATCAGCCCACTGATAGGTAAAAATTCCATTTGCTGGAAGCTGGCTATCTACTTCTGCAGCAGTACGGAGACCACTGGATGCTCAGAGCAAGCACCTCATGATGCACATGACTGCTCTTTGTAGACATAAAGGCAGATTAGCCTGGCCCAAGCTACTGCGGGTATGAACCTAGCGTGCCCTAGGGAAAGTATCATAAGGAGTGCCATACCCCATGAAAAATCCTTGCAGGGCTGCAAGAAGGATGTGCTAGTGGTCCTGGGGGATACTCTACCCTTGAGTCACAAGAGAAGGAGGACAAGAAAAGTGGGATGCATCAGTACCATAATGACAACCACTCTTGCTGTGACCTATTGGCACAAGATCAGAGAAGCAAACGATGGAAGAAGAGGGCTTTCTATTTTCAGTCCGACAGAGTGAGTCTGTTTTCTGATGTCCAAAGTGGGAGGTTTGATGTTTTGTGAAAAACAGTTTCAACATCACAAAGCACTTTCTCTGGCTTGTAGGTTCAAAGGAAATATGTGACTGGTCAGGATCAAAAGCCTTATTCAGTCATGGCTGATAAGCATGCGCTTTATGGCACCTGTCCTGTAAACATGGCCCTTTGCCTTTCAGAGTGCATTGTAGCTGTGGGACCACCTACAGCAGAGACAGGTGGGACAGGCCACCTCCCTCTTTACTATGGAAATAAAGAATAATGGGAATCTGTAACTGCAGGTACCTAAAAAATGTATTTTAGCCCGAGCTTTGTATTCTTTCAATAGGCCAAGGAAGCCTTGTCAGGTTAGTTGTATCAAGCTTACAAACCCTTAGAGTGGGTTAGTTATTATAGCAATAGAAATAACAGTTATTTCACTTTTTTACTGATATTTCCTTCTTCCCTTCCCTTAGCTTTTCATTTTCTGGTCCTTCTTTCCCCCCATTACATCAAATTACATTTTAGTAAAACATTTAAAGTTATTTTTGTTTCAAAAAATGCAGGTTGTTACATTCTTTTTTTCAGCTAGTTGGAGCTAAATTAGAGTTTAAATGCCTCTCACACAATGCTTGACCTCCTCATTCCCAAGAAAAGAAAATCCTTCCAGTTTTAATGAAGGAGAACCATTGTGCACAAAGCAGATGACTAGTACTGAGAATACTTGATTGTTTTCCAGATTCTGCCATGTGCTTCTTGGGTGCTTTCCAGGAATTCATTTTATTTTGCTGTGCCTCAGTTCCCCATGTATGAAATGGAAATAATATTATCCAACAGCATGATATAGGAACCAGATACTATCATTATTGCTAAACCAAAGAAAACATTCACAATTTGGTTTTGTGGTTCTAATGCCCTAAAAATAAAATAGGAATATATACCTCTTCCATCGGAAAATAAAATATGTAAGTGCACTTCATCCACAGCAGCATTTTTACCCATGGGAATAAGAACTGCATTTGTAAATTGAAAGGAGTGAGACAAGTTATTTATCACAATGTAAGAAATCTCAGCAGAGATGGCTTGATCCCAATGATCCTCAGCACCGTGAGCAATCTTTACATACACAAATGAAGTCCTTAAATAATCGCTGTGCTTTGTTACATGAATAGGGGTCGGGGAATCTGCTTCCCCGGGGAACTCTAGAGAAAGAAAGCATCAACGGTAGCCAAAAGAAAATTATTATTTCCCAGTGACACAAACTAAAGTCACTAACAAAAAAAAAAAATCCAGTGGTGGAAACAACAGATAAGTCCTTTAGCTAATCTGGCAATTAACAAAAAAAAAAAAAGAGAAATAGGAAGATACTTCCTGAAGAATTTGAGCCTCCTCAGAGCCAGAAAAAAGCTGGATGCCATATACAGTTTTATAGACCATATCTACCACTGCTCTTACTATCCTGTTGCCCAAGGGTAGCTAAAAGGTTCAAGTTAGGAGCAACATTCAATAAATATTTAGCTTTTTTTAGAATGGACTTTCAGTGATCAAGAATTTCCTTTATATGGGATACTTCTTCTGTCACATTGGCTAATACTTCACATACTCAGAGAACAGCCATAAGTTTCAAGTTACTTTGAATTCCTAGAAAAAATATCAGCATATGGGGGAAAAAAGCAATGTTTCCATGAGAAAGCACAGTGTGCAACTTCCTGTAACAGGCCGCTCCTTGAAATGCAGCAGAAGACAGTGGCTCCCTCCAGCATTCACTAGGCTGCTAGAAATGTAAAGATGAAGTATGCAGAAGGACAAAATTAATCACGGTATTATTACAGACTTCCTACAGAGAACCGGACATAGACAATACTCGTGCCACCTGAAGCAACAGGACCGATCCCCTGACTTTTCCTTTTTTGCAGCGTGGGTGCGATCCGCACGCTCCAGGCCTTCTAGGGAGCCTGCGGGACTCAACCGCTCTGCCTCCACGGCTCCCGTCACCTTCTGGCAGAGGCATAACTCTGCAAGAACGGACTGTGAGGACGGTTCAGCACATTAACCGCTCAGAGCCCAGTCTGGAGCTTGCGAACTCCCTCCTCTCCTCTAACAGGTTAAAGTGCGTGAGCGATGCAAAAGAAAAACAGGATTTTTAGGGGGGGAAAAAAAAAAGGGTGAAGCGTACGAGGCATCCGTCCAGGGCTGCGTTTGCCTGCTCTTGAGCTGCAGGGAGCCCCTTAGAGCCCTGTTAGCATTCTCAAACCTCAAGCGCGGAAGGTTTCTGGCGGGCGGCGGGTTGCGGGACAGCGCTGCCCCCCAGCGCCCGGCGCCCGCCTGCGCACAGCCCCCGCGCGGCCGGCACCGCCGTCCGTCTGCCTCGCCCCACCTAAAGGCAGCTCTGAAATCACACCACGTCTTTCCTGGGACCATATCTATCTATCTCTTTCTATATATATGGGCCTATATGCTCATAGATCTATATATTTATTCTATGAATATATCTACGGAAATATATATTTTTATATTTCTGTTTTCATATATATGTGTGGTTTTTATATATACACACATAAAAAAAAGACTCAACTGCTCAGGTAAGTATTTACAGTTGTCCTGTAGAAAAGCACCTTTTCGCACACACAATCCATCTGTACTTTGTCCTTGTTTGTATTGATATTAGCATAGGGGACAGATGATACAACAGTAAATATGAGGCTAGAGTGTCAGACTTGATGAAGAAACACTGATAATTCAAACAGTTCTTGAAGATATGACAAATGAAGCTCCCTAAGCAATGAAGATGGTGCTTTATATCCTCATTTCACTTTCACGGCTGAATTCCAGATCAACGGGGAACATCCTGCTCTGTAAATGTGTGTGCTCTCTCTCTCTTCCTCCCATCCCCTGGTGCTATTCTCCTAAGGTTTTATGAATATTTTTATTCCCAACTTTCCATAACATAGGGATTGACCTTTTATGCACAGCAAGAAAGCTGTAATTAAAGCTTGACATTCCCTTCAGCTAGGGGTTTTTGTTCCTGAGTCACATTTTCCTCTATAAAACGCTTGGAAGACTTCTGAAATGGTCCTGAAATGCTTCCCAACAAATAATCGTGCGACTTCTGCTGGGAGCAGCAAAAGTGCACTGCTAGGAAGTGCCTCATGCCTTCCAGGTCCATCGCCACCCTCCAGAAAAATCCCATTGATGATCACAACTGGATGTCACGCTGCTGGAAACACAGTACCTTCGGAGTATATGGGTGAAGTTTTCACTTGTAGATTAACACCAGTTTAATGCTTTACTCCATATCGACCCTGCCAAAATTTACAGAGACTGCCACTTTGTTAAGGCCACAGAGGAAAGTGTGTTTTGCCATCCACCCTCCCGCAGGTCACCCCCATCCTACCGTGCATAGAGTCCTACAGCAGTGAGTGACTACTACTGTTTTCCAAAGGTATGACCTGAAGTTGGGGTCTTGCCTTCATTAGTTTAAATATAATCATTTTATGCTCTTCCAGACAGGATTAAGCCGAGATTTGACACGCCTTGGCTGGGCTCCAGCACCTCCGACACATAACTGCATCCCCACCACCTCCGCAGGAGGAGAGTTAGTCTGTCAAAATTTTCCCTGGGCCTTCAGAAGGCTCTCACACCAGATCTCAAGGATGACTCAGCAAACAATCCTTACCTCTCCTACACCCCCTCACAAAAAAGAAACTAATCCAGAGGCCTAAATTAAGAAGATAAAAACCCCAGAAACCATGCAGCAATATAGCGTCACAGAAAACACAGACCCTTTGAAAAAATAAAAGAGATGGAAGAGAAGGAGTAATGCAGGGAGTTAGTCAAGGCTTAATGTGGAAAAGCTAAGCTGCTCCAGAAAGAGGACAGCATTCTCTGTGAACAGGCAGAGCAAATGGAACTTTCCTTTTGATTTAATTAGGGCAAAGAACACAACTTCAGGGATACCTCAGACTTGTTGTTTTAATTAGGAGATAAAATGACAAAGTATATGGACAACTGCTTTGATTTCATGTGGTAATTTGTATGTTCCTACATCATGAACTGCATTAAAACAAGGATATGTAACCTTTATATTGTGTCACACATTTTAAAATCAACACATCAGGGTTAGACAGCTGTTATTATTTATGTACTTTCCAGCATATTTATTAATTTTGCCTGTGTTCTAGTATCTGGACCAGAACATTTGAGTTCATCCAGATAAGTGTCAAAATGCCCTTGTGTACATGTTGCCCAAATACAGCAAAAGAATTTTCCTAGTCACTCTAAGCACTCTAGCATACGCTGTACTCTCACAAGAAGTGTGGATCAACAGAAAGACTGGCTTTATTGCTTTCTTTTTTAAATAAAATAATCTCCTAATATTTAGCTGCTTAAGCACATTGGGTACTGTAATACAAAGCAAAAGCATTTTGAACTTTGAATAGTGCCTCTTTGTTACAGTAACAAACCAAAACCAACTTATCTAAAGCAGGATTTAGGATTTTGCTATTAAAGGGCTGCAGCAGAGTCACCCTAGAGACAGTAATGGTCTGCCACAGTTCAGTAAAACAATACCCTAATCCCTTGGACTTTCTTAAACTAATTTTGGAAATCGCCCTGACATTCATAATGCAGCACTTCGTCTTCACATATCCATTTTCTGCTGCAGCTAGCAGTAGTTAATACTTTTTGACACTCCATCACCCTAGCAGTTGGTTTATTTTGGTTTTGATACTGCCTGTGGAAAATGTGACATTTTAAAGTAAAAAGAAAGAAAGAAGAAAAAAAGAGAAGAACCAAGTACTGAACAATGAGAGACTTTGCCCTCATGTGAAGGCATGGAAATAGATGGACTAGCAGATGTGAAATCAAGGGAGGCTTTCCGGTGATTGCTGAATCATTTCTTCCTTTGTTATCGCTACAGGGCTTCCTGTCAGCAAGTCAATAGTGCATTCAGGACACTGCTAAAAGGCCAGATACTATTCACTGAGGAGCCCCAATTAGCTGTGTGATGTCAGGGGACCTTTTCACATCTAACACAGGAACATTGTACCAGAATAAAGGTTATCCACTTCTTAAGGTGAAGGAGTGAAAGCAAACTGGAGCACACCCATGTACCATTTTTGGGGGTTATAATAGATTTTTACAGTGTGCATATCAAGATTCCTTCTGTTCTTCCCTTTTCCTCCATCAGATAAGCATTACTCAACAGGATTTTCTTGTTGTTTTAATTTTAAAGGAACAGAACATAAGTTACATCCAGGCCCTTTAAGGGATGAATACACAAGTTTTACTGAGAGTAAAATGGACTGAATTCCCAAGTGTAACAGCTACCCTGTCTTTGGGGTTATTGGATGAGGAGCTCCAGGTAACCAAGACTGAAAACCCATTCAGACCTATTCTGTGTAAACTGCCTTAATTCCCCCCCAGCTGCACAGGCAGAGAAAAAGATGGGTAAGTTCTCTGGCTTTAGGGCTACAGAGAAATTTAGGCAGGCATCACACGCAGTTTTCACTGATAGCTGGACTTTGGCAGAAAGACTCAGCTACACAGGGCTAACTAACCAGAGCAGCCACCTCTGCCTCTCACCTGAGCACAGGTCCCTACGCCCAGGGAGCCTGAAGCCTACAGCAGCAGAGGTCTGACACCTGCACCCCATGCTGCCCTCAGGAGCAGCCTGGTCCCAATCAGAGACAGCCACACACCAAAGGAAAAGTGCAGATTTGTAGCTAAATGACCAACTCTTCTGTTCCTACAATGACTCTTGGTGACAGCTTACTCTCATTTTTTTCTTTTCCATGAGAAAACAAAACCAGCTCTCAAGATGACAAACCTCCAGCATAATTATGTGTTAAAAATGAGGAATGAAGACAGCAAAAACACTTTCCAGCCTTAAAACAAGGGCCTCAAGATATCCACCCCCACCATATTCAGTAGTCCCAGAGAAGTACTGGGAAGAGAGAGAGAGAGACATTTTTTTTTTTTTTTAAGGGAAAGAGAATTAAAAGGAGATACACACAGGATTTGTTCTGCAGGGAACCCTTTCAACTTCAATGGAGAAGACATCATAATGTGACAGGTTAAGGCTCCAACAGGTTTTTACTGCAGATTAGTACTTGCAAGGTGACCTATATTTTATTTGGGAGGTTGCATAGCTATTGCCCGTAATACTCCAATTTCTTTGTTGTGCTGGGCCACAATCTCCTCTGCTCAATCCATGTATCACCTAGCGATAAACCCTGCCAGGCTAATAACTCCCCAGAGCTTACTTACTATCCTACATTAGAAGACCAGATGACAGCGAATAGAATACACATTTTATTAGTCTCTTCCTGCCTGCTCCAAAGCATGCATCTTATTTCAAATGATGCATCCAGGAACAGAGGCCTTCCATTCTCAATTAATAACAACAAAGAAAGCCCACCTGTGCTGGCAAAAAATCTTTCAGTCATTTTATGAACTACTGAGTATGCATGAACTGGAACTGAACAATAAAATGCAGGAAAGAAAACATTGGCAATGTTTTTATATAAAACTGTGTATATAAAACCTGCAGTGAAAAGGGTTACTCCACTTTTGAAAATGCCTATATCCAAAGCTCAAACTCTATAAGGAGTTTGTCCATGTAGTTCATATTATAGCTGTAGCTGTATTCCAAAAGGAGGTAACCGAAACAAGGGCTATATAGCTTCATTTTTTTATTACCAAGATTACATTTGATATCTGTTTAAATACAGTTTTAGTTCAGCTATCAGGTTTTGCTTGAATTAGGCTAGTTGCTCTAAACTTCTCCTGTGTTATAATGAGCTAAATATCTCTGTGGGAATATTATGTCCTACATCACACTTTCAGTATTTTCATTGAGATTTAGAAGAAAAAGGGGAAAACAACCCAAGACTCCCAGCAAGTACAATCTCCCAGGTAATGGAGTTCAGGAGTATTCAGTTAGATTAAAAATAGTACTGCCTTTGAAGATAAGTCAATACTTACATATGAAATGCTGTAATTTACATCAGGGAGGGATAGGTTTTTTGAGTCAATTTGTACTCCTCTTAACACATAGGTTACCATAAACTTCAGGGTTTAAACTTTAATTACTTGCAACTTCAGACAGTCCCATCTCAGCTTTTAGAGATGATAGAACATGACAAATACACAGTGTGCACAGACAGCTTGAACAAAGCAAACTAATAAAAACCCCCAAATGTTACAATAAAAGTCTGCTATGCCACATCAAGTCACTAAAGGCATCTAAACTGAAAGTACTAACTAGACTTTTTTTTTACTTACTACACAAGCCACAAACTGATTGAACTTCATAATAAAAAAGTCATTTAACTAAATAGCACAAGTTTTTATCTTTTTGTACCTTGAATATGAATTCTTTCCCTAGATAATCTTAGTACTTCCCTTTCTTTGCTCATTTTTCTAGCATAGCCACTTTCTTAATTTATGTGAGTCTTTGAGGCAGAGCATTCATCTTGATAAGTGACGAACAGGAAGGCTACCTAGCAGCACAGTATGGAAGACTACCAATAATACCTTAACTGCAAGCATTACTGTTTTTTTTCTGCACAAGACTTACAGACTGACATATCCTTAATTATATCAACAGCATAATTTCCTCCATCCTCTGAACTAACTACACCTTTCAGGCAGAAGTAGGCAAGCCATATCTCTTATTAGCAGGAGCACACATATCAGAACCCCTCAACTGCAAAACCTCAGAATCAGACTTTTGATTTTCAGCATCCAAGAGAAAAGGAGCAAGTTTACAAGCAAACACACTAAAATAAACAAAACCCACTAAACTCCTTGCATTAGATAATGATAACTTTTTCTAATAGCTTACCATTTGAAACAAGTAACAACCACTTCTTAATAAACTACCCTACCCTACCCTACCCTACCCTACCCTACCCTACCCTACCCTACCCTACCCTACCCTACCCTACCCTACCCTACCCCATCCCTTCTCTTAGTAGGCACAGCTAAAATGCAGGCCCTTGGTTTCTGTCACCTGTCTCTTATTCTCATCAAGCAGATTAAGTTACCTATTTAAGGTGATTTTTTTTTCACAATACCACTTAGAAAACAAGAGAAGCAGTAAAACAAGGTAGCTGTTATACTTATCTGCTGTTTTGATGGCCCTATGTTGAATGGGTAACATAGATTAGAATATACCTGTAAAACATATGGTATGTGTTTTGGTTGTGATGAAAAAAGAGTTGCTATTTTCATTGCTGTAGTATTCCTGTATAAACATGTTAATGGCTTAAAGTACTCCAATTTAAAAAAAATTTAAAGCCCTGATATTTTTATTATGAGCTCTATCATTGCTACGGAATTCATATTGCACTTTGTTAGTTTACTGTCCAATGGTGCTCAAGAATACAAGCGGAACTGAAATGGAAAAACAACCTAATTCTGCTCTTTGCCCTCTCCTAGTGGTTGCTACTCCACAGCATGGAAAGCTGAACTTTGTGTAAAGCCAGTCTCTAAGAGCTGTAGCTTACAGCCTGCTATACTAAGGTCAACCAGCACTTAATATGCAGTGTTACAAACTGTATTAGGCCAGAAGATGCTTATTTGGGGCTCTGCAGTACTTTCCTCAAGGCTGGGACAAATAATCAGGGTGGAATTATTTCTGCTGAGTTAAGTCTACCTATGCTTGTGACTCAAGGACATAGCTGATGGACACCACTGAAGTGATTAAAGTACCTTGGGTGCTTTCAGTGAAGCAGGTGCTGTTAGTAATCCATGTGTCTGAGGTAAGGAAAGTGCTTAATCTGCCCTGGGTGTCAAGGTGACGCATGTGGGTTCTTTTAATTCTCTTCTGAGAAATAGCAGGATACAAACTTTTGTCTTCCATAGACACTGCTGTGTACATAGATTATGT
The DNA here is from genome assembly GCA_013401315.1 of Balaeniceps rex. Taxonomy (NCBI): domain Eukaryota; kingdom Metazoa; phylum Chordata; class Aves; order Pelecaniformes; family Balaenicipitidae; genus Balaeniceps; species Balaeniceps rex. The sequence continues at coordinate 241,041 of VYZW01038036.1, forward strand.
AGAGCGAAAAAAGAAAGGATTTTTTCTCGTGGGAACTCAGGTAGAGTGCAAACTCCCCTTTTGTTTCTTCTGGATAGGGAAGCTGTGATTCACTTCTTTTCTTTATTCTACCTTCTACTAAGGAAGCTATTGTACCACTGTGATAGACTGTGAGGAGAAAGCTATATGTGAAACTGTACTAAAAAGGACAGGAAAAAAAAAATAAGGCCCTTACTACATGTATCAAAACCAAAGCATTTGAATAGAAAAATAGTTCTGGGAGAGTTTTTCTACATGTTACTTTTCTTTTTAGCGTAAGCTGTATTTATGGTTACATGGCTATGTTGCAATTTTTCTCGTGTCTACCTCTCTAGAACCAGGGTGCTACAGTTCCTCTGTTCTGGATCAACCAGAGCACCCTCCCCAGCACCCTCCCCTGGTTTCCCATACTTTGTGGTAAACACCGCTGTGTTTGTGACAGAGGGAAATGCTGTGTGACAGGATAAATACCACATCTTGTAGAGTGGTGTTCATCTGCTAGTATTGAATATTAATTGTCTTACCTATTCTAGGAGAGGCTTTTCTTTCAGGTAAGTACTCAGCCTTTTAAGGGAACTGCTAGAGAAGAGCATAGGAAAAAGGATAAATACCTAGCAGGAACACAATGATCATCCTGTAGCATGTTCTTAACATCTTAGGTGTAACTGTCAATTAAGGCTTTTGTTAAAACAACAATGCTTTTTTTTAAAGCAATATTTACTGTATACCTCAATTTTAAGTCAGGCTTCTTGCTCAGGAGGAAGAACTCTTCATTATGTTCCTTGCATATGAGTAGATTAAATCCATGTCTTTTTTTTCCCCTGTGTAATTATCATATGTACCTCCATGGAAAAGCTGATGATGTATTTCTCTTCTGCTCAAAACCAAATCAAAACCTAGCATTAACAGTATAGTTTGAAGTGCAATTAGGGCTTTTGCTAGCCTGGAAATGTAAGGTGTTACATTGTGGTTTTGGGAGAGGAACTGTATAGCTAGTGATGATGCTTAAAATAAATGTGCTGGACTCTTTCAAGATTATGCAATCTAGCCATGTTAATAATAATTGTAAAATGAATGCAAGCCATCTTTATTCCCTTATTTGGTGTAGTGAAGTTTACATAGAAGTGATCTTTGGAGGGAAACAATGCAGAATTAGTGATCTGAACACTATGATTTTTGTATAGGTTTGGTTTGGTTGGCTTTTTTTAAGTATAGTCTAATTAGTATTGACCTGCTTTCTGAAGTTGTTCTACTGTAGCATTTTCTTCTTTCCACTCTTCTCCAGGTATCCCTCAAATCTGAAAGTCCACATCGAGTTCACATATTACAGAAAGAACAATATGTAATGAGTCACAGCAGATGAAAACTCAGTCCTAATTTCTTGGTAGGTAAACTCTGTGTGAAGGATTGCACTGGCAACTTGCCAAAATTTTAAGGCCTACATCTAACTTGTGATAAAGAAACTGTGTACAATAGCTTTTATTGTACCTTCCTTATTAGAGGAACAGTCGTTGCTTGTTTTAGTCTCGCTAGCAACAGAAGCATGAAATTTAGCTTTGCCCGTGACTGATTCCTTGTGTTCCAAGTCCAGCCAATCCTTTGTCAAATAGATTTGAAGAGAAGTCCTGGGGAATTGTCAACATCAGTTACAGTCATGCAGAGTCTGATCCTATAATTGGATGCCACTTTGTTCCTTTATGTAAAACTTCAGAGGATTGCTCAGGTCCATGCACTCAAGCAGACAATTTGATGTTAGATTTGAGAAGAATTACTGTACTGACTTATTAGGACCAAATTTTGTATTAAATGCTTTTTCTTTGATTTTTTTTTTTCTTTGTACAGAGAACATTCTGGGATAAGGCAAACAAGCTGAGTCAGAGACATATTGTACTTTCTTTTCTCTTTCAGAAGTTTATTCAACTAAAGATTCAGAAATCAGCTCAGTAGTAATTATCACTTACAGGTAATACAGAATGCCTAGTGGATCTTGATTGCTGTATATTACCTTTTTACTAGTTGATAAATATGCAACTGTGAATTTAATTATTTTGGGAGTATTTTTGGACAGTAGGGTAGGCTTGTTTCTTTTTTATGGTTGCCTACCATAGCATTTGTTATTAATGATTGTCCTTTTGTTATTTTCATTAGTTACTAGTTTTCTAGCACCAGCTAAAACTTGGGTTTTTAACACACACGGAACTTGGCTTTTTCTGTTTTCTTGTATTCAGGTCATCATTTGCCACACTGCCATGAGATTCCATCAGGCAGAAATGACTAGTGGCTGGGTTACCTTTATTAGAATTAGTGCTTTAATTACAGGATTGTCAGACCTTATTAAGCAGATACAGATGCTACAGCTGACAGACCTTATGCCTTTGGTTATTGTGCTCTTTATCCATGTATAGCCTCAGCCTGGTTACATTATATTACAGGTTCAGCCCTACCTAATGCTAAATTAAGGGGTTCACAGTTGTATAAAGAAGCCTGAAAATTCACTGGTGGTAACAACTAGGAGCTTTGAGAAGCCAAAATTAAGACTGGAGTCCTGTCTCTGTAAGCTGAGTGAGAAGCAGTTGTTATCCTAGTCCTTAGGTAGCCTGTGACTGAACCAGAGAGCTCAGAATGTGAGAAAAGTTAGAGGAGGAAACCAAAGCATTAAAAATAAGAAAGAGAATGGGCTTATAAAGGCACTAATGGACTGTTAGGTTCCCATTTTGTATCTACTTGTACATTTCTCCATAAATGACTAGGAGGAGATAATGCAGGATATCTCTACCAGAGGTGGTTCACTACTTGCATTTATTCCAGCAGAGCTCTGTACGAATACAGTGACTGATGGACAAAGACTGAGTTCTCAAGTTCTGGTCCTCAGCATGCAAAGCACACCAGGTGTAATCTTGTTATTAAACCAAAGCAAATGCATGTAGACTTCAGCTGAGTTGGAATACCTAAACTGAATGAAAATAAGTAAAACCTGTAGCTGGAGTGCAAATCTCTCGCTAATAATCTGGCTTGTGTTTTGATAAGGCATATACAATTAGCAGAGCAGTATACAATTAAAGGCAATCCTTTATTAGTGTAATAGATGTTTAGAAGAAGAGTGGGGGGGGGTTCTCTTTTAAATCACTGACATCTGTGGGAAATGGAAGGGTGGATAGGAGGGCTTTCTGAAAAATAAACGTGCTTAGCTGTCCTGCTAATGTGAACCCTCTCTTTTCAGCTGCATTGTTAAAAGCCATGCTATTGGAGAGGATGTACTGGGTTTTGGGAGAGTCGAAAGTGAAGGACGTTCAAGACGTGTGAACGAGCAGGCAGGTACAATCTCCCAGGGTTTTATTGCGAAGTACTTTGGGCAAGTATGGTGGGGAGCTGCTGGTTCCTGACTGCAGGCAAAAGTGCCCTTAGAGTGGTATGGGGAGAGGTATTTGTCTGGGGTTTATTCGGGCAGGAAGAGAAGGAGCACCGGGGGCAGCTACGCGGAGGGGCAGGGAACCGCATTTCCCTCCGGAAAAGAGAAATGTGACGACGCTGGCTGCCCGGGGGAACGCTCTTTCCCGTTCCCCTTCCCCGCGCCAGAAACGGCGCTTCCCCGGGGAAAGCCTCGCTCCCCGGGGCCGGGCCGGGCCGTTCCTCCTCCGCGCGGCCGCCAGGTGGCGCCATTGCGCCGCGCGGGAGCGGCGTGGCCGGGGCCGGGCGGCTTCCCGCTGCCGGGCGGCCCCCCCCCTCCCGGGGCTCGCAGGGGCGAAGCGAAGCTGGCAGCTCGGGTGTTGGAGTGGGGGATGCTCCCCTCTGAGGAAGGCGCGGAAAAATGCTGTGTCTCCGAGAGAAAAGGCCGGGGTTAGCAGCCCGCTGCGAGAACCGTCTTGAACGATGAGCAACGGGACGGCCCGGCGTTTGCTGCTTTTGGGGACGCCAAGCGCTGAGCTTCCTCTCGGGGCTGTAGGGCTGCCTCCATGGAGTACCGGGGGCTGGCTTCTAGTGTCCCGGAAAAAAAAAAAAAGCCTGCAGGGCTCTAAATGCAGGCTAAGCCCAGAGCTAAAACGCAGTAATGCCTTTTACCAGCAGCTTTTCCACTTTTAAAACTGCCATCAGAGTTACTCAGCTCTCGGTTTGCGGCTGGGTGTGGGCCGAGTTATCTGCTGCGCTGGCTTACTAATAGCTTGCAACATCTTGATCAAGCTCCACAGACCTGTATCTCCTTCAGGAGGCTTTTGGAAAAAAAGTTTTGATGGTAAAGAAGCATGACACACAAAGTTGAGAAGAGACTACAGGCTGTGGCCCAAAAAAGTCAGGAGGCAGGAGTGTAGGGGTTTGTAAGCCGTTGAACCTGTGAGGTGGCAACTGCTGGTGCAAATTTTCCTTTGGGGATGCTGTTTTAATGCATTTAGTAAACATTGTTGGCATGCTAGGAAAGCTGAGGCTCAGGGAATCTTTTCTCAGAAACAACTCTCTCAGTATCTCTTATCTGAAGGACATAAGAACAAATCTTAATACTTCTCTGTGTATGGATTTCAGTACTGCAAAAAGAAGGCAAGATTGCATTTGAAAACTTTCTTAAACTCAGACAAAAGTTATAATACGTTTTGCTTTTTTAATTATTTATGCTGTTTGTCAACTTTTTGCATTTCACTTGTCTCTGTACCATCACCAAAGTGGTTTTAGATCAGACATCCAAGAGACTGATATTTTTGCAGGTTGTAGGTTAATTTCTTGTTAGTTTAATTACACCTGAACAGATGCATACGAAGCTGAAATGACGAATTTGATCATGAGTGAATGCAGTTTTTTGGCCAGTAGGGCACATACCACATTTCTGGTGGTGTAAGACTTTTTAGATGATATAATCTTGCTTTGTGAATTTTGCAAAGTAAGCGTAAGACTGAGAAACATCACCTGGCTCACAACAGTTCATTCCACCAGCGGCTGGGCTCTGGTCTGGAGAGATAAGCTTTATTTTTCCTTTTTACATCTTGTTCTGGGGGGAATTTGGGGAGGTGTGTCTTTAAAGCATTATTGTAACATCGCTTTGCTGTTAAGCTGAAAAGCTCCACGAGCATATCCAAACCTTGCCTCTGCTATGTCCTACTGTGCTGCTGAACACAGCTGCTGCTGCCCTCTACAACTACCTGAAAGGAGGTTGTAGCAAGGTGGGTGTCAGTCTCTTCTCCCAAGTGATAGGACGAGAGGAAATGGCCTCAAGTTGTGCCAGGGGAGGTTTAGATTAGATATTAGGAAAAACTTCTTCACGGAAAGGGTTGTCAAGTATTGGAAAAGGCTGCCCAGGGAAGTGGTTGAGTCACCATCCCTGGATGTATTTAAAAGACGGGTAGACAAAGTGCTTAGAGACATGGTTTAGTAGTGGACAGGTACGGTTGGACTCAATGATCTTAAAGGTCTTTTCCAACCAAATGATTCTATGAATGTATCATTTTTAGCAACTTCTGAGTGATTTGGGCTAGCTCCGTCACTGCTTAATGAGAGCAATTCTTCGACTAATACGTTTGCATCAACAACAGATTTGATGATACAAAATGTTCATGAATGTTCACATTCTTCTAGTAGTACTATTACCTAGGCAAAATAATCTTTCAGTTAAGACACGAAGAGTATATCCGTGCTAGTGACTTAAGGCTTGCCCTTGAAGAGAGCAACTGCTATAAAATACATCAACTTGACAAGATGATTTCTGCTGTGTTGCTTTTCAAAAACCTTTGAGAGTCAACAGTCCAGATCTTACAGATACAAAGTCTTAAAAAAGCTGATGAAGAGCTTTTGAATATCTTATTCCTTAAGTTCTGGCCAACATAAGATCTACCTGTTATTACTTAGTGAGAAAAACCGCAATTATTTGATTACACTAAGAACAAGTCTTATAATAAGTGAATACAAAGTCTCTCAGAGTTTATGTTCTTGTAGCAGTAATATTTTTCACCTGTGCATCTGTAGTTTTATATGGAATTGAAAGGCTATATAGGCCATATACCTCTCATTATCTTATATTAAGGCTATAAATGCCTGAGAGTTGAAGGTAGAGCATACTTAGGGGTATCAAGCACAGCAAAGCATACCTTGTTAGCAAAAGATATTTATTTAAAAAGGCTAAGTGGATTACAAATTGTCCTGTATCGAAGCTAAAGCAGAGTGGTTTGGACTATATTGTGCAGTAGCTATCAGTGTTCCTACAGAGGCAGGATGAACTTTTGCTCTCTATCCCCAGCAATGTACCTGATCCCACTAGTTCAGGTACCAGCAGCCAATGTGCTGTTCCCAATATAATTTTATGCAGTCCTGGGTTTAATGCTCACAAGAGGGTCGTTGCCGGGGTTAACGAGAAGGTTAACCTGGTTTCTCTAGGGCTTGTGTTTGGGCAAGCACAGCCTTGGACTGGGAAACTGTACTGACTGCATAGGGGGTTTTGTTTGTGTTCTTTTGTTTATTTCTTAAAGTGAGTTGTTTTCAAAATGAGTTATGTATTAAACTACATTGAAGAGTTTTTTCCTCTAAATGATAGATACCTGTATAGGTACCTGTTTCAATGTATCAACAACAAAAAAAAAGTTGCTCCTGTATTTTGGCTTTAAAACTAAAGAATAAAAACTTCCCTGAACTTCACAGAATACTGTACACAAATTTGCTGGTAACAGCCTCTTCCCTGGTCTGAGATCAGAGCTTCAAGTGAGCCAGAGAAGGAAATGAACTAAAGTATCATGCTGGTTTAACTAGACTGTTTTGGCGACCACTCAGATCTAGAGGGCATCTTCTTGCTTTTGTGCTTGACACATTTAAAGACACCTGGGAATGTTACTGCTAAGCTCTGCTGGACCTGAGCCAGCCAGCTCCCAAGTCTGTCATCCTCCTGAGCTGAATTCTGAACGCAGGGATCTGCATCTGGAGAGTTGAGTAGTTTGGATGTATGGGAGGAGCTAATTTCCCCCTGGTGGCTGCAAGAGTTTGGGAAGTGCAGTGCTGACACACCTGTGTAACTGCCTGTGTGTCAGCTCAACCCAACTGAGTTTAGAAGCTCTGACTGAGCACTGCCTGCGCTACAGTTTAGGTGGTGTTTTGCAGAGCTGCACAGTACTTGTAGTTTTCCCAGTTTCTAACTATCCTTTATAATGAAGAGCTATAACTATATTGACACATATATATGTAATTAATGAGAGTCAAATAAGCATCAAGTTCAGAGCGTTAGAAGTAACTACACTCAAGTGGCAAGCATTTCCCTCCCTGGATGGAGTTTACAAATGATTTTTGTTAGTTATTGTCTTGTGCTAGTTATTGGCCAAGAGATAGCAAAGATGTGTAAGGAGGGTGTGTCTGTGGACTCTTGAATCTTTTGGATTAGGTGAAGGATTAAGAGGTATTTCTAGACATTATTAACCACTTGACTTTAGTGGACAAAGGATTCTACACACACTGGAGGTGTCTGTATTTCTTCCCATCAAGCTCCATGTGTGCCACGCTATCATCTCCTGCTACATCAGGGATTCTGCTGGCTGTCTTCTGCCTACACTTTCAAAAGGGGAGGATACATTGTTGACCTGCATACCCTGTGACTTTTTTTAAATATCTGCTATGCAATTTTCTTTATTAAATGTTTGTATTGTCTTTGTGAGCTCAGACAGGTAAGTCTTATTCTTGGAGGAGGAAGAAAGGGATTTGCTGACATTCCTTCAGTTTAGTTCTGATCTACTGGTCTTACAGGTGGCCTAACTAATGGCAAAAACTAGTAAGCATGTGCTCATGCCTTGCTTGAAGCATACTGATAGTGTTGTCTAATAACATTCAAGAAGGATGATCATTTCCTCATGCAGAACTTGAGCATTACACTCAAGGTGTCCCTTTTTGTTTTATCCCAACCATATATGCTTTAATTGAATAAAGTAATTTTTACTAGGGCATCTAGAGACAAATCTGAGTGTTGACACAAAGAGCTAACTGCCATGCCAGGAACATATGCTATTTCAAAACACAGCTAATACTGTAAATAGCAAATATTGTCATTCTAGTATGTGTTTTCAGTAAACACATTGGAATGGGAATATAAAAGGATAAAGAAAGCATAGCTATGTAAGTTTCTTCTGGAAGTTGTAAGTAGCCAGTGATTTTTTTTCCAGGATTTTCCTTATCACCCCAGGTAAGGTGATGACTATTTAAAATTCCTTGGACTTTGATGCTGGCCATTACCTCACATGTGTAATCATCTCTGTTCTGCTTGTTTCCATATAACTTTTCCAGTGCAAGGCTTTCATTCAGACTAACCTGTTCTTTTGTAAAGCACAAACATGTTTTTGGGAAGAAAACAGATTTTCTGTATAGTCTGTGCCAGCATGGACTTCTGGTGTTTCTCCTATTGCTGTGTGAATTGCTAATGAGCTGAGCCTCACTGTCCAAGATCTATCTAACAGAGGAAGTTCAGTGAAAGGAAATCATTTACTTAGCTAACTGGAATTACTGTTTACTGAAAGGTAATGGAAGAGATAAGAATTCCATCTTTTTAGACAAAAAAAGTGCAATTGATATGACTGTAATGAGGTCGTAACTTGCCAGAAAAGGAGTTCTGAAACTGGAGAAATCAGGCTTAACAGCTGAACATGATGAGAAAACTGTCACTGTGATAACAAGGCACATTTCATCTCTGGGGACTTTCTTCCTCAAATGTTTTTTGTCAGTAGTTGATTAGGCGTTGCAGTCAGTCAGGTTTAATCAGTATGAAATAAACCTTGGCTATTCCTTCATTTCTGGTCTTCTACAGATTGTGACTTTGGTAGCTATCAGAATACAGATGCCTGTGGTGAGTCTGGACCAACCACTGCAGAAAAACTTTGCCACAGGTATATATGGAACTGGACAAGACCTATGCCTAGGACATCTGCCTACTGATTTTATTCTCTTTATTGTGATATTTTGCATTCTTATTTTTGATAGAAAAAGTGACCTTAAGTGATGGCTTAGATTTTCATTTCATGTCTATGCCGATTTTTTTTTTTTTAAGATAATGAATGTGATAGTCTAGGTCACATTTAAGCTTGAAGCAAATTAAAAAGGAAAAAAAAAAAAACAAAAAAACAAAACACAAAAGCAACAAAAACTTGAACCAAAAGTTCTTTTTTTCCTACGTTATTTGCTTGAGACAGTAAAGAGAGAAATGATGGAAATTACTCTTAGTGTATTGTGCTCAGTTTTGTTATACTCTGTAATGAGATTGTCTTAGCAGACTGGGAGAAAGAACTCTAGTTTTGTAAGGATAGAGATTTGGTATGTAAGGATAGCGAAAGTAAAGTAATGTGAAGGAGTGATTCAAATTGCTGGTCAAGGTCTGCTTTCCTTGCTGTCAGCCTGTATGCCAAAAGGAACGTGAGCCAGC
>VYZW01038036.1:257488-270518 GCA_013401315.1 Balaeniceps rex
GCTCGGCGCGGCGGGGGGGGACCGGGAGGGGGGCAGCGCTCCCGCAGGCAGCCCGGGGGCTTCCCCCCGTGTCGGGCGGGAGCGGGCCGTTGTCGCCGTCCCTGGGAAGCGGGAGGGGGGGAGAGGGTCGTGGAGCGCCCCCCGCCTTCCGCCGTGAGGCTGGGGGAGACTGAAGGGAGAAGAATGGATCTGGCGGCGGGCTGAGGGGAGAGGAGGCCGAGGTGGAGGAGGCCTCCTTCCTGCGCCTGGCGTGCGGTGGGGCGGGTGATGCCCGGCCAACTTCGCGCAGCGGCCGGAGGAGGCTGTGCGGGGCGGCGGGGGAGTCCTCTGGATCGCCAGGCGCGGGGTCCGTGCTCGTCCCCGCGTCCCTCACCTCTTCTGCCACCCTCTTCCTCCTCGCTTGTTAACTGCGTGCCCGCACCCCGCCAGTGCGCACTTTAACACCTCGTGGTGGTATTTTTTAAATCTGGGGATGGGAATACAAAGGCCCGGAGGCTTGTCTCCCTGTTTGAGAATAGTATATTCGCTGTGGTCCGGATGGAAGCAGACATTCCCTGCGTGCTGCACAGAGCTCAGGTGCTGCACCAAAGCACTGTGCTGACAGTGGGCTAAGGCACCCACAAACACACGCTCACAGGCTCAGGTATTGATACGGCATCTGCCTTCTCTTTTGTGCCGGTAGTTAATGTTTATTTTATTGCAAGATAGTTCTTGAGGCAACTCCGCTTTGTTCCTCTTCATTGCTAGAGTTTGTATCGTTTGTATTTTGAAGTTAATGTGAGAGCAAGGGAAATAAATACGTATTTTCTTTATAGGAAGTCATACATCTTAAAAAAAATAGATTTTTTACTTATATTAACTGTACAAAGTATCAGCTGTGGTTACAATGTATACTTCTACAGACTGCTCACCTATTGGATCTCCGGGTTGCCCTCTCGCTACCCCCGGTGGGGATGTAGTAGCGTGTTAATGATTTTAAGTATTACAGTGCTGGTTTGGGTTTTTAAAATGTTAATTTGATCTGTAGTGGAACAATGTGCCAACCATGTTGTTTCTACAAGCCACGATAAGATAGGTTTTTAAAATGGGCAGGTACTTTCTAATAACTCAGGAGCTGTTGAACAACCGTAACTGATGTGCAATTCTAGGTGTTGCGCTTTATGCAATTTCAATTCTTAAGTGGAAGAAATCACATTGTGGCCACTAGAAGAAAAATAAATACTATAAACTATTTTTCCCCCTATTTTATTTTTTTGATTGGCTACATGCTATATTGTTAAGTGGGGAAAAGGAAGAGTCCAGTCACAAGAACAGAAGAACATAAGTAGATTAGAACGTTTTTCTCGTATATACCTACTGGTGTGAGCAAAAGTCTTCACTTTCATATTGGAAAAACAACTTCTGGCTGACTTGCGGAGCACTCAGGTATAAGTACTGTTAAAATTATTAACTCTGAAGACTGAAGGCAAGAACTGTATTGAAGAGGAGAGCTTTAGAATATGCCTTAAATCTTCTAAATGCTTGAAAAACAGTAAACTTTGGGTTGTCAGAAAATAAAATGCAGAAGATCAGGCAATGACATTTTAACCAACTTATCTCCTATGGTATAAATAGACAACATCTATGAATAGACTTGTTTTTATGACTTCTCTTTCAGTTTTGTTTTAACCTATGTCTCTGTATTTGAATGCTGGGCTACACTGATAGGAAGGTTTTAAAGATGCTATGACTAAGCCCCTGAGCCTGGAAGTAAATCTATGTTTGCTACATTTGGGGAATCCCAAGTGTCATTACTAGCCACTCCTAACACCTCTGTACCCAGTGCAGAACTTGACTTTAACTTAACTTTCCATCATTGTCTCTGGTCTAACTGACCTATACACATTTTGCATTTTAGAGCTGTGAAATGATTAATAAATATTTAAAGTGGCTGAAGTGTATGAAATGAAGTGTAGATTGTAGTTTGTGCCTGTACCTAAATGCTTTTGATTAACTTACAAAATATTTGTACTTCACTTCTAAAAATCCTTTTCTTTGTTTACATTACATTTTAAGGTCATGTTACACTCCAGAAATGACATCAGAGTTCTGTTCTAGAGATTTTTGGCTTAAAGCAGATGTAAATTAAATTTAGCAGCAGATGGGATAGACTAAATTGTAGAAAAACTTTTACCATACTTTCTTTTATACCGTTTGCATTCAGTTAATAATTCTACAGCAGTTTATGTAACTTACTGGTGAAATCCAGATGACACATTAGAAAGAACATTCCAAATACGTTTAAACGCTTAAGTCTGTAGGTTGGGTACTTCTGGAGCTGGGTTTTTCCTTTTTGTTTGTTTGTTTTTTAAAGGAAGGAGTTGTGTTTGGATTCTGCAATGAAGCTAAAATAAAGGCAGCTGTCCATCGAGGTGTAGTATAGCTTACTGCAAATGTGTGTGTAAGCTGAGCAATATCCTGTATTATAGCTATCCTATGTGACAGTCAGAATTGAAGGGATTAGCATAGGCTTGTCATTAATATGATTAGAAAGAAATATCTCAAGTTTATTTGAACTCTGACTGCTGGAAATAATGCCGGCTATTGCGGAAAGCTGTTCCATGTCTAGCGATGATGTGTGGCATTGTCAGTGCTGTACCTAATCGTATATATAAAATCAGCCCTAACATTTAAAGTCTTGGGAAAGATAAATTTAAAGATGAGAAATGATCACACTCCTAAATAAAACATGCTTGGTATTGTTTTCATGTAATGGTTGATGCTTTACTATTTGATTAAAACTGCTTGGCAACTGAAAAATACAGTATTATACAACTGACGTAGTATACTGTTGAGGTAATTGGCAACGTTTTATACCACACAGTTTATCATTTGCTACAGTTGACATCATGAAGGCTAACCATTGCAGAATCGTTTTCCTCCAGGTCTCAGTTCAGGCCCTGAGTTTTTTCTGAAAAGCACAACATCAAAGTCAAGAACAGGTCTTGACAGAAGAAAATGACTGAAATGTTTCAAATTTTTTATATGTTCTATAAAATGTATTTTTTTAAAAAGGAATTGAAATGGACTAGAGGCAAGCACGCGTACCATCACAGTTCCAGCACTCAGATGGTAATGGTTTAATTGCACACTTCCATAATTAAAACTCAGTATTTGTTATACAGTCAGTTCAGTGTTAAAGTCTTGCTCTCAGCTTCAAATCTAGCCACTCTCACATTGGTTTCAGGTACTGTACCTGAAGTTGGTTTTGGGTGCTATACTCCCCAGAGTTTTCTTGCAATACTTGTCCTTTTTGCAATGGCAAGGTTTGTATTTACAAGTTATTTTTCACTTTATGATGTGAAGAATGTATGCAGACAAGTGTGAAAGGAGACCGACGGGTGCTTTAATTCTAAAACACATTTAATTCTTTTTTAATTGATTTCAATGTGAATCTGTAGAATAAATGTAAATAGTTTCACAGACATGTAAATAGTCATAGGACTAGAGTTTATTTTAGGGGGAAATGGAGGTCACTAATTAGTTTTAAATACAACATAAACTGGATATTTGAAGTAATACTTTGTTTAGCCATGTTAACTGCATCTTTAAGTATCGAATAACAGGAATCTTGAAAGGACATTTATTTAAGTTTTAAAGGGCAAATTCAGCTTAGATGCTTATTTCTTTAAAAACTGCAATAGTAATTCACTGCTCTAGTTCAATTAAACATAACATTTTATCCATTTAAAGTTTCTCAATATCTTTAGTCACATACAGGCACACATCTCTTCATGTATGAACTTTGTTAAGTCTTGCCGTGCATGATGCTGCCCTTACTGGGTTTTTTGCATGCTCTTTATTTAAAAACAAAACGAAAATACCTCATGCAGAAGCTGTGCACACTTTGGTCAAATCGTTGAAAATTACTTGTACTTTATAAGTTGCTGACACTGGCACCTGCAGTTTTGAACTACAGCCATGTAGAAGGTCAGCAATGGTAAAACCTGCTTAGGGCAGTTTGATAGCTTAAAAAAATCTGAAAACATGCCTAGTTGTAGAATTTACATTGTTGAATCCAACGAACAATAGTTGTTAGTATCCAGTGCTACAAATTTGAGCTGAAATGTAGTGGAAAAATTACAGTTTCTGTATTTGTCAGGCAACACAATATATTATGATATTGGAGAGGGAATTGTGAAAAGGGCAATCGTATATTTAAAAAAGAGAGAAAAGAATAAGGCAGAGCTGCTCCCTTGAAGCCCAGGAACGAGAAAGTCATGTGTCTTCTGATTCCTTTCAGAAATGCTCGTTTGAGTATATGTTTTATATAAAAAGTTTAATTCCTCTTCTCCGTAGGATTGGGTGCTGATCTTTTAATATACAAGGGATTTGATTGGAAAACTCAGTGTCATCATGGAGATGTGGAATATGCTCCATCTTAAAGTGTTTCAAGATGAGGACGAACATAAAGCGCAGAAAGATTAAGGTCGCACTTAGAATTTGCTGAAAGAGTGATGTGGGTTCCTTTTCTGTTGTTAATCTAAATGTGTTCTAAGGTGTGAGAGTCACAATTAAAACTTCCACAGCATTGCTAGTCTGGGGTTCAGCTACTACTAACAATGAAAATGGTTGTCCTCACATAGCTCATCATAAAGAGGAGTCACAGTGAGCGTTTGGTGTGCAGAACGATTGAGAGCGCCACGTAAGATGATAAGAAGCGATACATAAAGTGATCATTGCTACTTTTGGGTTAACTGCTTCTTCTGAAATTTGTTGGTGGTAGGGACATAACAGTCACCGATCACTTGCTGGCAATGCTGTTGTCTATATACTCTATTTGCACTTCATTGTCTGTTAGTCACCTTTATCTTGATGTTTCTTTAGCAGGTATGTTTTAAGTGGCAGGGGGAACAGTTCAGTCGACTACAATTTCAGAAATGTGACCCTTGGAAATAACCCACATTTTAATTACTGAGCATTGGAGTATAGGTGCATAAAAGTACAGAAGTGTAGATCGAACATTCTCTTTTAGACTATTTAAATGGCATATTCTAAGTCACCGAGGCGGTTTTTTCACAAAAGAATGCCAGTTGATGCTAAAAAAAGCTAAATGATATGCCTCATGAAGATGCTAAATAGAGATTGANATGATATGCCTCAGGAAGATGCTAAATAGAGATTGATGCTGAATAGCTGGGGAGCGGGAAAAAAGGATGGTTTTTGCAATGAGGAGCCAGGGCTTTGATAAGTGCAAGTAGTGATACTAGCAGTTATGTATGAGGAACGGTGAAAGGGCATGTAAGCCACTCCCTGGCAAGATATTTTTCTTAGATTCTGCTGCATGTTTTGTGTTGGCTGAAGCACCTGAAACATGTGCAGAGCTTTTTTCCTAGCTGCTGAGAAAATGAGAAAACTTGTATCTGTTTCCTCTTCTTTCACACTAATATTTTACCGGTCATGAAAAAAGTGCAACCTTCTTTCATATCCTATGCTGTGTTGAAGGATTCTGCAACTATGATACCTTTAAAGCTTTCTTCTTTTTTGTTTATCTGATACTGCATTTATGGTCTGATATTCGTAAATTTTGTTGTAGCAAATTGGGATGAAAGCTTTTGGTTTACCTCTGTTCTTACTTTTCAGAAGAAAAAGTTAACTCGGTGATTATTTGCGTGTGCGTGTGGACACATGTACATCTGAAAAGTTGTCTCTGTTTTTCATTCTTAACTTCTGGGGTGGATGTGAAAAAGGTCTTCAGTTTTATTTTGCTTTATAATCTCATAGTGCTCCTCAGAGAAAAACCACTGAATCTTTATAAACTGTATGAATTCCCTTAAGATTCAGCAAAATATTTGAGAATTTGTTAATTTCCCTTTTGCTGTCAGGAACATTAAGAGCAGTATCAGTGAAATGTAAATATTTCACTCTGTTGCATCCCAGCAAGAGCTGAACTTTGCTGGCTCTCAACTATTTGGTTTTTTGTTAAAAGGGCATAGGGAAAGAAAGCCCTTTTCTCTTCGAGATACAGTAAATATTAAATTGATGTTCACCTGATTAAATGTCTCCATGTGTGCTGAATAAATATTTACAGTTTTAATATCACATTTTTAAAGACTGATCTGACCTTAGACTTTCACCAGCCACAGAATCTTGACTTCTGGCCTTGTAAAGACATGATCATGCAAGGCTGTGTTAAAGGCCCAAAATGTTAGGGGTTTTTTTGTGCATATCTCTCTCAAGGACCTCATTTCTTTCGTGAAGTAGTATAGGACAGACATTGATTATTTTTCTGCCTTTGACACATGCTCTTCAAATTTCTTCTTAAACTGTGGTCTAGATTAGGTCCCTGTGAGCCTGGGAGGGTAATGTAGATCTCTGGATTCTGCTAACACTCTTGAGTTGTAACCAGATAGTTAGGAGTATCGATCCTGCTTACTACTCATTTAGAGAGCAGTGAATCATTTTGTAGTTTAAAACAAATGCACTTCTGAACTCTCATGACTTCAGATCCTTTGATTTTCACCTACTCTCTAAGACCATGCCTGGGGCTACAGTCTTTGGCAGACTAGTTGAAATGATCTTAACAAGTCTTATTTGAGCTTGCCATCAGCAGTCTGTTTTCCTGTGGCAGTTGTAAAAGTGGAATGTAGTAATCCAAATGGCTTTCTTACAGAAAAAAAAATTCAGAACAAAAGTATTTGATAAAGCAGGTTTTAAAATACAGTCTAGACACTTGATTACTTTCATGAGGATTTTTTTCACCTAGGAAAAGGCCCACTTTTTTTCTTGTCTGTAAAATTGGTCCATCATTCTGTCTCCAGACAGCTACCAAGAAATTTATCCCAAGTGGCTGATTCAGCCTTGGTTAGAGCCCGTGTTCCTGGATTCAGCAACCTCTGGTGTAACTCCATTGTGAGGCCTGGGACAGTGGTGCGTAATTGTCTGTTCACATGTGTATCCAGAGTTCAGCGAGCTTGTCTTTGATCTCAATAAACAGTATTAGTCCTTGTTCCTGTATCAGAACTATTCATGAATTGCATGTGCATTTCTTTCCTTCCATTTCTTCACTTCTTTGGAGCTACTTTTCTGCAGTATTTCTCTGGGAGCACTGACAGCAGCAGTCAGCTAGGTAACCTTAACCTTATTCAGCAGCTGCTTCTATACTGTAGGGTACGTCTTCTTTAAGAGAAAAAAGAGGATCTTCAGCTACTGCTGTGCTAGTTCTTGTCTTCACCTGTCCTTGCCAGTTGTACTGACCAAAGAAGACTTTTTTTTAAAATAGAATTTAAAAAGGTATTGTTAAAAGTTGGAGGAAGTAAGAGGAAATGAGTGCATTGCCACCATGACCCTCTGTCAGATTTGTCCCCCCCATAAATGTGTATTTCTTGTAATAGCCTGCTCTTTGTGCTGTAGTGCTTTTGGCAAGTGAGCTACCATTTGTACAAAAATGGCAACTCTGGATATACAACAATATATTGTTTTCTTTCCACTTTTTTCCAAGAGTTTGCCTACAGAGCTTACCTGGTTTTACTGGGTAGTTTTTGNTTTTAAAATACAGTCTAGACACTTGATTACTTTCATGAGGATTTTTTTCACCTAGGAAAAGGCCCACTTTTTTTCTTGTCTGTAAAATTGGTCCATCATTCTGTCTCCAGACAGCTACCAAGAAATTTATCCCAAGTGGCTGATTCAGCCTTGGTTAGAGCCCGTGTTCCTGGATTCAGCAACCTCTGGTGTAACTCCATTGTGAGGCCTGGGACAGTGGTGCGTAATTGTCTGTTCACATGTGTATCCAGAGTTCAGCGAGCTTGTCTTTGATCTCAATAAACAGTATTAGTCCTTGTTCCTGTATCAGAACTATTCATGAATTGCATGTGCATTTCTTTCCTTCCATTTCTTCACTTCTTTGGAGCTACTTTTCTGCAGTATTTCTCTGGGAGCACTGACAGCAGCAGTCAGCTAGGTAACCTTAACCTTATTCAGCAGCTGCTTCTATACTGTAGGGTACGTCTTCTTTAAGAGAAAAAAGAGGATCTTCAGCTACTGCTGTGCTAGTTCTTGTCTTCACCTGTCCTTGCCAGTTGTACTGACCAAAGAAGACTTTTTTTTAAAATAGAATTTAAAAAGGTATTGTTAAAAGTTGGAGGAAGTAAGAGGAAATGAGTGCATTGCCACCATGACCCTCTGTCAGATTTGTCCCCCCCATAAATGTGTATTTCTTGTAATAGCCTGCTCTTTGTGCTGTAGTGCTTTTGGCAAGTGAGCTACCATTTGTACAAAAATGGCAACTCTGGATATACAACAATATATTGTTTTCTTTCCACTTTTTTCCAAGAGTTTGCCTACAGAGCTTACCTGGTTTTACTGGGTAGTTTTTGATTGTATGAGATTTTTTTTAAAGTTCCAAATGAGTAATACTGGATTGCTATCTTTTCTCCTAGCTTTGTGATTATACAAGCAGGTAGCTGATGGGCATTTTTCTGGTGCTTTGACATTCAAAAATATAATGCATGTGTTTAATATAGTAAAATACATATGTGGAAGGTAAGGCTTGGCACCTTTGTTATTGTGTTTGCTGTTGATGGTTTTTGAGGGTTGGCAGAGAGTGCTCTGGTTCCTGGTTACAATGAGGGCACAAAAGATGATGTGTAAAAGCGGAGGGGCGGCACTGAGATCCAGGAGGCAGTATGAGCAAGGAATGATAGTTTGGGTGGATAGTGGGTGAGCACTAAGAGAGTGTAGCGTAGCAACAGCTGAGAGATTGAAGGCACCTGTTTTGGTAGCCTTGAGCTTGTTTATTGTGAAGTTCTGTCTATAAAATTAGTTTTGAAAGATTGGAGTAAATATTCTTCTATAAACACTGATGACAGCTGCCCAAGGTGTTTTATGCAAGGCAGTGAACAGCTGTCTTACATGTCTGAATTGGAATTTATAATTGAAATAGCATGCATTTTGGGGAAAGATATTTCAGAAGATCCATCTTCTTGTGTTGTTTGGCCTAGAGTTCAATGTTTCCAAATACTCATTCATTTGGAGTTGAGTGGTGAGGGCTTCCTTGGTTTTTTGGTTTTCTGGTTTTAGTATTTATTAGTTACTTTCAAAAACTGAAGTAGAATTAATTATGTGCATCCTTTGCTTTCCATCCCTATTATTCTATAGCTTGTTTTTTCTTTAAAGAAGTACAAAATACTGTAAATTGAGTGCTGCTCACTATAAAACTGTTTGTTTAGAAATCTTGGCCTCATGGCATGACTTTATGGAGCTCTCTTGATGGATAATTTAGAAATTAGTACAATAGATAAAAATATAATTCTAATATTTTGATATTGATGTGATTGCAGTTTTAAAAAGAGAAATAACTGTACTTATAAATGTCTTTGGATTTTCCAGAGGTTAAGTCCAAAGAGATTATAATGTATTAACCAGATTTTTTGGAAGCCTATGGAAAGATCTGATCAGACTGAAGTTTTTCAGAATACCGAATCTCCTATACATATTAACAGAACAAAGCTGGTTCACGTGAAAAGGAATAGGTTATTCTCTGAAACTGCTCTAAATGACAGCTTCAGATAACATGTTGATCTTCATAGCTTGGTTACCAGATATGCAGTAGTAGCTACTGCTTCTTAATTTTCAGAAATGTGAAGTGGAACACTTAACAGGAGAGGAGAAACATTTATATAACAAATATATTGATTGGAGAAATCCAACCCGCTATGAACCATGATTTTTTAAAAATTTTACATCATGAAGTTTCATTGTGAATGCAGGGGATTTTAAACCATATCTAAGGAGAAAACATTTTGAAATCAGTAAGACAGGACACCTTTTGTTGTGAGCCCTAAAAACAGTTGGCAGAGAAAATGTGTGAGTCTTTGATTTTCATAACATTTAGGATCTGTCCCTATATTTCGTATCTCAGAATTGTATAGGTGTGATTATAGACTTCTCCAAGGCATTTAACTCCATGCTGCGCCACACTTTACCAAACCAGTGCGTTGCAACACGAACAAAGGGCAGTTCTCCAGTGAGGGCAGCCCACAAGCTTGCCTCTGGAAATCTGTAGAGACTGACATTGTGCATGAAGCTGATTGATTTTCCTGTTGGTGATCTAGAATTAGCTATAAAATCATGATAAAATGTTAATGATAGAAATTAGCCATATGGCAGGAACGATGAGAAAATTGCAGAAAGTGAAATACCCCTGTTATATTTCTTCTTATGTGATATGCTTTCAAAGATCATCTGGACTTTTTGATCAATCTTTCCTTTCTGTTGTTGGGAGTTTGGGCTTTGGTAAAGCACTCAGTCTTGCCTAGCTATTTTATGTGGTCCATTTAGGTTTTTTCTAAGCTTTTTGTTCCCATGCAGTAAACATCCTAGGTTTGAAATAAAAAAGGGGAATTGTATGTTATGGCTTGTAAAGGACTAGGAGCAAGTGAAGTATGTTCTAGAGGCTATTCTGAACTAAACATCTCTTTCTTAGTTGCATGCAATTCAGGAGACTAGAGTTGAATCCAAGTGGTTGCTTTAAATTCCAGTTTTACGTTCATAGTCTATTTGTACAGACCAAGCTGTACCAACAGAACTTAGAAGCTTTCTTTGAAAGTAGTAATGAAGAGGGTTTAGAGGAAATTGTAAATAGGCTGTAATATACCTTTTGGCTCAAATATGTGAAAACTGAAATGGAATTTTGTCATTCCATCTCAAATTGTTCAGGTTCAGTAAATTTGAAAGTCATAATTGTGCTTCCTCAAAATGAAAGGGGTAGGAGAGGGACTGAGCAAAGGCAGTGATGATAACACCTGGCTTCTTCATGCTCTGAAATGTGATGGGCTGGAGGGGCTGTCATATTACTTTTGCCTCTTATTTCACTTAATTGCTTATGCACTCAGGATGAATATTCAGATGTCCTCTTCAAAACATAAACATACATGAAGGGTGGTGTACAATACAACTGACGTGTAGGGAGTAAGCTTTTCATGTGAGTGTTCTCAGTTGCTTTTAAATATTTTATAAATCAATTAAGTGCAACAGTAAAAGGAAGACACACGCTGGGATATCAAGCATATTGACTATTATTTTATGTTTGTTACTTTAAACCACATGTCATGCACTTTAAGTGTTTGAAAACAGTTGTATTGAGATAGTTGCTGTTGAGTTGCAACCCTCTCTTATTCTGTGCTTTTTTTAATGTTGGATTTTGGCAACTCGTATTGTCTTGGTTGATTACTGGACGAAAAGAACTTTTCAATTTTTTCCCTCCAAACTGAAATACATTATGCAGAATGGAGCATTTGCTATTCTCATCATCCTACATACACGTCTTTGGTGTGTATTTTAACATTTCTGTGCAGTGCAGACAGCAACAAGGTGCTGATTGGGTTTAAATAACAATTCTCACTGGTAGGCCCCAGTGAGCATCAAGGAAGAATCCTATTCACTGAGGGGTGGGCTCATGTAATTTAAGTAACTTTTCCTGGGGATTAAATTTCAGGAGAGTGTGTAAAATGCAACATAATAGAAATTTGTTGATTCTGTCCTTTTTTTAAAGCAATGACTGACAATACTCTTTTCTTATTCTTTGCACTGTGGTGATATAAACATTTGGTAAGCAATTCGGTGACTATTTCTGTATATACAGTTGGATTTGATTTATTTTAATGCTATTGAAATGTGAAAGAAATCAACCTAATTTGTTAAGGTAATATGTATTAGGCTTGACTTGTAAGTATTTATTTTGTCTTTTGCACATGGAAATTGCAGACATTTTTTATTATATACAATGTCTGGTTAGTGTTGTATCCTGGTAGCAGCCAGAGAAAACTAAAAATATTTCAGCAGAGATACTGAAATCCCTGACCCTGCTTCTGGTCACAATCTCATACTTAGAGATTGGTCTGTGTCCTAGAGTGTCAGTATAAAAATGTTTATTCCCTTAGTTGCTGTAACAGTGTAACAGTTCCTTTGGATCACATGAGACCAGAGGTGTTCATAGCTTTCAAGCCTTCTAGTGGCAAGATTAGTCTTACATGAAAAATTATTTCCTAGCCACTCTTCTCTTGCCTTTGTAAGATGTGGCCAGAGATATGAAAAAGGATATATTACTTATGAAGCTGTATTTTAATAAAGTTAGTACTTTGTTCTAATTTTTACTTAGAATTTTGGTAGGAAAACGGCTCTCTGGCTTTCTTGCCTGTTGAATAAGAGTGGTGAAAGATCTTGGAATTAAGTGCTGCACTTTGTAGAAGTATAGTATGCCGTTGCCTTCCATGGAGATGCAGTAACTTGCTCTGTAAGCGACTGACCATCCACAGAGGATGTAGTTCATGTGTGTATTGCCTGGTCTTCACTTGAGAAACTTTAGACCATAGCTTAACATTATGTACTATACTGCCTTGTGAATTACAGCTGTTTACAATAGAATTAACTTTTTACAGATATTTACAACAGAATTAACTTTTTAAGCACTTTTTGAATTACAGTTGTAATGATAAAAATATTGTTTGCATTACTGAACAATCAAAATTTGAAATATGCTGATGATTTCCCAGACTTTCAGTAATCCTTTCCCTGAAGACCACTTTTCTTAACAGACTTAAAGAAAAAATACAGAGCAGAAATTCAATGCTTTATATATAGCATCAACCTGACCTTTTGCCTTTCCCCTGTTCCCAGTGTATAATTTATATAGCTCATTAAATCTTTGAGCAAGCCCATGCTTTTTTCCCCGAAGTTTGGAAACAGGGTGTAGTTTATTTAAAATTATGTTGGGGAAAGGGAGTATAAATAATGCTGTTAAGCCTAACTTTTATGTACACTGGAATATTGCCTTTTACCTAGTTTCTTAGCTGTCAACACCATTGCTTTTTGCTGCACAAATCATGACATTGTTATGTCACAAAATTTTGACTATAATTGGCTTTATTTGCCAGCCTGGTCCTTTCTTGGATATGATACTTAAATGTACATTTATGTAGTAAATCTACGTAACAGTCCTCAGGGACAAGGGTACGGAGCAAAGCTGGCAGATCTTTAAGGACGCCTTCCA
>VYZW01038037.1:264-30948 GCA_013401315.1 Balaeniceps rex
TTTTACATACTGGGAAGAATTTACTCCAGCTTTTGTGTCTAATTCTGACAGACCGGAACAAATGTCTTGTGGGGATAACAGTAAGTTGTGTCTTACAGCTTCAAGATGGCAGGATCATTAATGACATCTCTTAATAGAAGCACTTATATATTAATAATGTATACGTTAATTACATGGCTATTATATAAAGTGCCTATAGAGTCTATGTACATGAATAGTATCCATGTAGTAAATCACAAAGCTATATGTCAACTGTAATTATCCATGCATTTTTAACTTTCTTTTTCCTGCTCCATTGGGCAACCTCACATTCCAGCACCCTGGAAAACCTATTCTTCCTTTCTTTTCTTTTCTGATAAAGTTTCCCTCCTTTTCCTACAAAATCTGGAGTTTCCTTCCAAAATTATAACAGACTCAAGATCACAATAGACTAATTTGGTTAAAGCTCAGATCATCCTTAAAAACAGTTTTCTACATCTAGAAAACCATTCAGAATGTGATAACTGACATCTTAGTAAGCTTTTAGACACTGAGATTTTCAGATAGGGAAAATACAATTTTAAATCCTCAAAGCCTACATTCTCAAAGTGTTTTTGGAGCTTCCTTAGCCTTATCTTGATAAATTTGTAACATAAGGTGGTTATTTCTGAGTCTTTCCACAGAAAACAGATGATGACAGTACAATATAAAAAAAGTTTCAAAAGCCCCATTTTTTGCAGTCGGAAGGTTTATTCCTTCCTATTGCCATTCTCTCCATTTCCACAGCCACAACACAACCGCAAAATATTTGGACAGGCCTACTGCTGAGTAACCTCTAGATTTCCTCAGACAGCTTGGGCCCAGAGAAACCCATGACAAGAGACATCCAAGATGATTTTCATTGTTTCAACAAAACAGAGTACAAAACAACTTGAGATAGATTCAACCACATTAGCTCAGCTTCTAGTAGCTTAGGCAAGACAGGAACCATCACCTTCTATCTTATAAATGTCTGAAACCATCGATAGCTTTTCTTGAAAGAAGCACTTTGACTACGTGTGTGAGTGCACAAATATACCTAACACATCTGTGCTGCTTCTCTAAGACACTCTAACTTGATCTCACTTTCAAATTCTTTGTCAGGACTTGAGACTTTCCACCACAGTCATTAACTTCACAGGCAGACAAATGATGAAGCCTGTGCCATTATTAAAAAATTTCTAAACATTCGAAGAATAGTTTTCTCTCTTTTTTTTCAGCATATAAGGCTCAGAGAAAATAGAAGGTACTTGGGAATTTTGCTATAAAAGCCTTTTTTATTTTGGGGGGAGGAGCTGTAAAGTGTACTTCTGTCTTCACAAATACACAGCATGGACATAACAAGCAGCTTGGGCGCGGTAATACATCTCCTTCACATCCATGTCAATAAAAATATTATCACATTGCTCCATGATGTATTCTATAATTATGGCACAGCAACAACTGCTTTCAGTAAAGAGTGTGTTACAGGCTTCAGCTTTAAATCTGAGTTTTATCTTTCAACAATAAGAATAAAGAAAAAGATTAGGACATTTGATAGCTATTAAATTTTTAAGGGGAAGCTTATTTTTCCCTCATAAAGCAG
The DNA here is from genome assembly GCA_013401315.1 of Balaeniceps rex. NCBI lineage: Eukaryota > Metazoa > Chordata > Aves > Pelecaniformes > Balaenicipitidae > Balaeniceps > Balaeniceps rex. Next base: position 1,868 of record VYZW01038037.1, read on the forward strand.
AGTCATGCAAAAAAGGAAGCTACTCCATTCCTGTATAAACATTAAAAACCCGAGACATTGGACTGGCTTGCTTTTCTTGGTGTCCTTTTTCCTATGTACATAAGCCCCTCTGGATCCTTTTCTTTGGCAATAATGTTGCTGTCTATGTACCAATTCCCAATTTTTTATCTTATCAATATAGAGGTGCGTTTTTTTTAATGTGGTGACTTTAACACATCTAGCTGAACATTCCAGATGGACATTTCCTTAGCAAATTTGAGACCACTTCATATAGTGCTAAAATCCATTGGCTTGAGTTACTTACACCTCTAGATAGAAAGGGGCTCCTGGGTGTGCAGTCCAACAGAAGCTGAACTCATCTGATGCCCCAGAATTAAACATCTCTGAGCAAGTCATTCTCAGCTAATTTTTACTTCTCATGAGTTACAATTTACAGCTTGTAGTTGCCAATTTGCAGCAAGACTCAGAGCTATAATCTTTTCTTATGCTTAATGGTCTCAGCATTCTTTATTTGCTCTTCCCTACTGGATACAGCCATACATGACACTCTGTCCTCCTAATGTATGGAACTGCTGTCTGTACCATTTAGGGCTTGTAAGAGAATTCAGCTCACATTTGCAATGATATTTTAGACTGATACCATTTTGGGACAATGAGTCAGCAGGTCATGCTTCTATGGCTAGATCCTCTTACATAAATTTTCAGAAATACTTACTTCCCATTACAGTTTATGCACAGGGTTGTCCCTAAGTAACACAAATCAGCCAAATAAACCTGCTTTTTGTCTTCCAAAAATATTACTAACTGAAGACACCACATACACAGTATTTCCAGAGCTTTTTCTATTAGTTTACGTGAGAGATTTTGGTCTCTTGCTGTCTGTGTTTGTCATAGCCCTCCCATCATAATCCAAACCATCTTGTCATGAGAAATCTCTGTGTGGATCCGCACCTGCTTTCAGAGAGTCAGATGTGCTGGTCTGTTGATACAATTGATATAAATGCATGAAGTCACCTAAGATTTTAAGCAAGAGTCCAAGTCTGATGAAATTAGGATACATGCTTCTTGCTGTTATCTGTTGAGGATGGAACTTAGAGCATCGTGGAATATGTTATTGATAGAGTTAGAGGCAATATGAGAAGGGAAAGACATTCATTAGTGTGCTTTTTTTCTCTCTCCTTATTTTGGGGGGTTATAACTTCTGAGTCCTGCTTCAACCCTATATGTTACTAAATAGCCTGAGTTTGCTATATGCAAAAATGCGACACAGAGAGAAAACTTCATGGTGCAATGTTATGTGTTAAGTGGCAGGGATATAAAACGGACATATTACTCACTAATTGGTCAAATTTTTTCTTTTTTTGTTTGTTTCTTCTTTTTTGAAAGACATGCAGTTCCCAGTTAAACACAAATGCAGCAATGTTTCTCTTCTCCCTTTAAAAATAACTCCAACCCCAATGTCAGCAGCTTAGTAATCACGCGCAAGTCGACAATAGCTCTTTGTAAAGAGTGTGTTTGTTAGCAAGGAAAACAAATCCTAGAGGCAAAGGATTCCAGGTTCAAATGTACAGATTTAGTGTAAAAACACCCAAACTACTTAAGCCAGTTATGTTACATCTTTTTTAGTTCAGTCACAGGTCCCAAACAAAATGCAGGATACAGAACACTACCTTGTGCCACCAGAACTTTGTGCCTTCATTTCAAATAATACTCACTTCCAGGAGATACCAAGTCACCTGTAGCCAACGGTCCATCCATCCCAGGATAGACCAGCATCACTGTTTAGAAAGAGAGTATGGGAAGAGGGTGACTCTGGCATGTCCTCTGAAGGCCTGACAGTCTCTGTATTAGGGACTCCCTGATTTGGAGAGTTCAACTTCATCATAGTCGAGAATCACTGTTGGCCATTTCTTCCATGAATTTGTCTAGTCAATTTTTCTTAATTCGTTTAAGACTTATGTCACCCAAAACAGCTTACATCAATAAATTTCACAAATTAATGATTGTGCTGTGGATAAAGTACTTCCTTAATGTTCTTTAAATGCCTCAACTGCTTTTTTTTTTCTATTGCCCCCCCAATAAATTCTTGTTATGAGACTCAGTAAATTTTGATTCCCTATTCTTCTTCTCCAAACAATTCATGATGTTACAGACCTTGATTTTATTCCTTCTCCACTGTCTGTCCCAAGCTGAATCCTTTTAAGTTTCTGCTAATACAAAAGCCATTTGTAAGCCTTGCTTATTCTTATGACGTCTCTCAGTATCTTTCCAGGTCTCCCATAACCTTAGACGTGGGGATCAGAACTGCAGAAGTGGTCAGAGGGGTAAGAGAAGGTTACATGATGTGTGGAGCTGCTTTCCTGGCATTTAGCTAGCACAAAGCATTAATAAGCCAAGTTGAGGTTCAAGGACTGGTTTTGCCACAGCCAAGCTACATCACTCACCCAAGGCTAGATCGTGATCATAGAAACTACGCAGTTTAATGGATTGCACAGTTCCAGGAACTGACCTTTCCTTATGTGGCAGTGCTTCTTCAGCCACTAAGGCTAGATTCACAAAGAAACTTTAGGTACTATAAAGTAGAGCATTAGCATCTAAAAGATAACATGTTACTGAGCAGAATATTCCCCTATGTATTAGGAAGAATTAAACACCAAAAAACAAATTCGTGAAAGCTTGAATGCTGAGCAGGCACATGCATGCGCTGCATAAAACTAACAGTCTTTTTCTGGGTGTAGGCATCTATTCTGGGCTCCAAGGAAATGTTCAACTGCTTCAGCTCCTATGAAGTCCCTCCTGCAGTGTCACACTGAAACTCTGAAATAATAATACAAATGTGTTCTTCGTTTTATTTCTCTGTAGATGCAGATCTAGGTCTTTGCTCATTTTGACTCCCCCACATTTCACTCCCACAGGAAGCAGAGAAGCCCTGGTTCAGCTGACCAGCTTTTGAAAGATTTTGTGCAGGTCCTTAGATATCCTAAATACTTATGGCTGGGGTCACAGAGCCTTGTAATAATGGAGCAGAGCAGTGGAGCAGCGGCTGAAATTCCTTTGCAAGTCTAGCCTTTGTGGCTAAATCTGCAATGTACCTGAAATTTGCCAGTCCTGAGAATGGCTGGAAGCTTAGCACACTCCTTAAGACTTCTAAATGTCCACATGATCTTCGTGAACGGCTGGGAAGGCAGCCTGACCCTACAAATCCCAGCCACCTTTGCAGAGACCAACGCTGAGCCACTTGTAGCAGGGACTCCAGCACATACAGTCTGCCAGCATTGGTCACAAAAGACCACTGTAAGAATTAAAGGGATGTATAGAGCTCCAGCAGAGAGCTTTACACAAAAATGGAACAAGTTGGCTACATCAGTAGAATTCAGAACACATACGTATTTGTTTAATTTCATCTTTTATTATTGGTCTCATGCTACGCCCCAGCTCTTGATCATTTGTATATCTTTCTGAATAATGTAACAAGTGTCCTGCGTATATACTACACTAGACAGGAATACACATTACTAAAAACAGGCCACAGACTCTGTTAGTATAAAGCCACTTAGCTGACTTCAAGGAAACCAAGCTGATTTACACCAACCCACAATCTGACCCATTATTCTGTAAGGTATTCTTTCTTTTTTTGTTTGTTTGGTGGTTTGTTTTTTTTTTTTTTTAATACAGCGGGACAATAAAGTCACTACATTTATAGCCCAGAACACTCTCTGCATATTCCAATATCTTGTTTGCTCTTTTAACAGCTACCAAACACTGTGCAGATGGTTTCACTAAATTATCAACAATCACTCCAAAGTCAGTTCTGATATTCCTGTCCTTAGGGATATAGTACCGGGGCCAAACGCATCCCTGGTGCAGCTCTGTTAGCCTAACACATTTGGCCCACTGACCACAAAGTGCACTGCCTCCAATTACCTTCTCTCTCTTGCTCTTATCTCAGTTTACTGACTCTGTACTTATCTTAGTCCCTTCCTTATCTAAAACACTGCAATCTTCCAGGTCCCCTAATGCAGTTCATGATTTGACTCCTGTTGTTCTCATCTAATGTTATTGTCCCTTTCTGTGTTTTACTTTCTCTCTTCCTTTTCCTGAAGCACTCCCACAAGCACTGGGGTCTTAAAAATCACTGCTGTTTACCGAGTTTATTACTTTCCATCATTTCTTATGATTCTCCTGCAGCATGTCTTTCAAATAATTATCTCTGTGATTTACTATATTGGTCATAGAACCTCCTTCCTGTACTAATCAGCTCTGGATTAGCTAGTTAGTAGGGCCAGATTGCCCCTGACAGACTTTTTCCCATCTCTGTGCCTCACCCAGGCATCTTGGGATCATGGTCTCTCTGGCTTTATACATGCACACAGAGCTCCTCGCCAGGTCTTCCAGGGCACGCTCACCGCAGCTGGCCAGGCAGCAGACTTAACCACATATTTCAGCAAATGTCTCAAACTCTGAGGAGCTGGCATCTCTGCAAAAACACCTCCTTCTGCCGCTATTTAGGTCGTGTAGCCATATGCCACTCCCCATGCAAGGCTTTGACTGAAAGCCACCATGGAGAGCCCTTTGCAGTACGTCTGAAACACTCAACTCTCTGTACCTGAGCTTCTATGAAGTGCCACTGAACACACAAACAAGCACACTGTTCACTAAAATATCATGGGTGAGTGAAGAATTGGTTTAAACTATCTTCAGATAGATCAGCTGGGTCCTATCACAGAGGGGAGGGGGAAAGAAAACAGTGAAATCACCTCTTTCCTTTTTCGGGCAGCAGCAAGGAACTGCCATAGCCTGTACTGTGGATTACACAGCAAAAATGCTATTTTGGACCCCAAGTATCTACCTGGTTACCTGGAGTGTGGAAAGAGACACACAGAGACATTTCTTCTGAAACAAAACAAATCATAGATACTCATAAACTAGAAAAGAACCCATCCCCAAAACCAACCAATGGCTGTAATTACCTCTCTACCATGCAACTAAAAAGCAGGGACATGGGCAGAAATGCCCACAGAGCTTTGCAAGAGCAAAGACAGAATTATGGCTTACCAGATCCAAATGCTTGATTGTGACCCTGCCTCAGGGGTACCTTCCTGTAACCTCTACTAACAGCAGGAAGCTCGTTTCCCAAAAAAACTTCAGGGTATGCTGGGTATTTTTGAGGTCAGTCCAATGAAAGTATGTAATAAGGATAATACTGCAGCAGTATTAAAGACATGATATATATCGAGGGTAAATAACGCTGTAGTTTTGGAGAACATAATGTATGGATACCTTCTTGGAGTTTATTTACCCCTTCTTTTGGTGATGTTGTGTCATACTCACACAAAAATAGTTCTTTGGGAAAATGTCAATGAGACTCTTCATAGGCATTTTCAGACTATTACATAAGAAGATGGCACAGATATTTCCTTCCCACAGAAATTAAATCGGTGTTCAAGGGGGAAACCAATACTTCAACCTCCTGAAGTAAAAGATGAAGTTAACTTTACCTACCTACGCAGTCATGAAAGCTCGGTGGTAAGGTACAGCGCTTTGCTGATGCATTTATGATTCTTAGGGATCTGACAGACATCCTCTGGGTAATCTGGTAATTTTAAAATGCTACTGCCCCTGGCTTTCCATCCCCCTGCTCTGCCAGAGAGTACCACTCCTGTAGCAGAAGCAACAGGAGACGATGCACTGTAGTTCCCTCTTCCGTAAGAGAACAAGGACGTCAGGGCTCAGTTACGTATTGCAGATGCTCCAGTTCTCAGCCTGGTATCTTAGCAAAACGCAGGGGACTTTGAACTGGAGTTTCTGAGGCACAGGCACGTGCCCTCAGCTGCTACCTCCTTTCCAAGCAGAGTACCCTCTGATTAAAAAAAAACCAAACAAACAAAAAAACACCAAAACAAACAAACAAAAAAAACAAAACAAAACAAAAAAATCCACCACCTCCCAACAAAAAACACCCCAACCAACCAGCAAAGAGAAGTGAGAAATTAATCTCCTAGGCTTCTACAGCTAGATCAAAGTGGGGTATTTCAGAGTGATGATTCTTAGGGTGTAAGATGCCTTATTAATCGGGACTCCCAAAACATCTTTGAAGGAGAGTATTTGGAAGAGTCCTCAGTGCTATTAATGTGAGCAGTGAATAGCACTGTTCATGGGTGCTATTACCTGTAGTATGTGAACTGAAGCTAATGCTCTTCAGAGGAGAAAGTACAGCCATTAACAATTCAAAGATTTCCTCATAATACCTTTTGCACACATTGATCTATTTCCTGCTATTAAAAACCAACCAAACAAAAAACCACAAACAAGGCAAAAATATTTACTAGATTATATTGCCCTGTGAAAATGGACTTGCAGCCCAAACCAGTCAGATGCCAAGGGTAGTGAAACTCCAAGCACTAATCCCTGGGGAATAGTCCCAGGTACCAGACAATCCCAAAGACGAAAAGATTCCGAGCAAAGGGCTCTTCACAGGGAACTACTGGAGAAAACGATCCTTAGTGTTCCTGTATCCCAATTTCCCCTAGTTACCACAGCAGTCAACTGTAAGCAAAGCAGGCAGTTTTGGTCTGACAAGCATATGAAATTCATGCTTTCAGGGAATGCAATGTTAAGATTTGCACCATAGTTGGTGTGTAGTTGGTATGTGGGAAAGTTAGACTTGTGTGACCTTGGAGAGAAAAGTCTTAGGCTCTCTGTCATGGAAAGTCATATCCCTAGAGGAAAATCTGTGTGTTGCCCTAAACCTGTCATCTTAACTCTCTCAAACGGATCCTGAGGGGACCTGCCAAGTCCTTATCTAATTTCACCTCCGTTCAGCTACTGGTGCAACTGAACTGTCACAGCAGAGGAAACGCGAGCGCCTACAGCTGTACCACAGTGCGTGGGTCTTGCAGTGATGCCTCCTGGATTTGCTTCACAGTAGCACTACCCTGGGCTGCCCACTGCTCTGGGCAGCAAAAAGACGCACAAGCAAACCCACACAAGCTAACTCCATTACAGCTTCTCCTAAAAATACAGGTGAAGCCTGCGTTTTCCCTCCACTTGTGCAGAACTTGAAAACAAAACCAAACTCCCAACCAACCAAATGAAAGCCCAGCATCTCCACCCCAGCCCCAAACACCCCACATTCAAATTCAGTAGGGTATTAAAATGCCCTGTGAAAATGTGTAAGTGTTCTTAGTCACAATCAATCTTTCTATAAATTTACGTAGACCATCCTCCTCCCTTTAGTCAGTCAAATACGATGCTTTGGCAATCTAACTCCTGGCTATAACTCATATATACATACACATGAATTGTACATACTCCTCACTTCTCTCTCTCTCTTTTTTTTTTTTTTTTTTTTTTTTGGTTACATTTTGCAGGAAGCCATTCTAGGCACTGGGAACAGACCATCATCTCCTCTTCAAAAGAAGAACCTTACTGCAGGGGCCTCTCCAGTCCAAATGGTTAGGAATCCAATACACAACAATCTTGCAGAAATCAGCTGCCAGATTTATTATTCTACCTGAAAACCCCAAACAAAACAAAAAAAAAAAACCCAAACAAACAAAAAAGTGGAATAAAAACAGACTTTAAATAAACCTCTTAGGTACATTTTAAAAAGGGTTAATCAGTTCAGTGAAAGACTTTTATATCTTCTGCTGAGAGATCATGTAATGTTGGTCTGATTGCTTGTTTTGTTCAGTGAGTCACTACCATATACAGATATATATATATTTCTTCTTAAATATTACACATTTGATGCATTTTTTCCTCTTTTTTTTTTTTTTTTTTTTTTTTTTTTTTTTTTTTTCCTTTTTTGTCCAACCCCTTTCCCAAATACCCACATCCTGTCACAGGCAAGAGGCGCTCCGTGCTGACATTAAAGAACCAAAACCAATCCAAGGACTTTTCATCAAAGCATGTTTCATTTGAACCTTATTTCAATGGAAACCACATTTTTTTTTAAACAATCTTACTCAACCTTTTCCTTTCCTTTTTGCTAATTCTGCAATTTTAGACTTCTGATTCTGCGTTGATCACCAAAAATTTAAGTGCCATTGAGACTTACGGATGACATAATTAGGTGACATATTAAGGCATATATACATTCCCATAAAATATGTTGTCTTATGGATCTGAGTAAATTAAATACCTGCCCAAATATTTTTTATGCACCTGTGGTTTCTAGTGACTACTACTTTTTACTTTTGATTAATTGCATATTAAAATATCCATAGCTTAACTAGTGTCTTAACTGACAGAGGATGGAAAATTAACCCACCACCTAGGATTGTCTTTGAAATCCATCCATTATGATGAAAATTATTATTGTTCATTTATGGTTACGCATTCATTTTCCTCCCACTTCTCAGGAATACAGGAAAATGAGGTGCTCCATATAACACCTATTTAAATTTCACTGGGCAAAAAAAGAAATCCAGATCTTACACCCTCTCCCTCCCTTCAAACTAGGAAATATTATATTTCAGAAAAGGTCTCATAAATACTTAAAACTTTTGGGGATTTATCTGGGCTTTTTTTGTTTTTCATTTTACATACAGAATAGAGTGTGGCTTGTGTTCAAGATTACCCCTCTCAAAATATAAAACAATTTGAAAAAATAACAACAAAAAAAAACCCTCAAAAATTAAATTGTCTTCCGAGCGTATCTGATCACATTTACATTTAGTGTCCAAAACAAGTTGATTGGTAACATCAGTGCCAGCACTACAACGTCATACAGTGACTTCATGGTATTCTTTGACAGTTCGTCTAAGTCTCCGTTCCACTGAAAATTACAAAAGGTTCTGCAGAGCTCTCCTTAGCAAGCTGAAGCTTACTAGTCATTTGTGGATGCGCATAAAAGCTGCTTATAGCACAGCTATGGCGTAAGCTATTTTCTAAGCAATAAATGGTTCAAGTCATCTATTTTGTCCTGAAATGCTACCTGTAGTTACAGCATTGCTTATAAATGGTCATAGTAAATTCAGCATCAAAGAGAATATTACAGAAAAAGACAGCAGCAGAAGCATTAGCATTATCTAGTATTTATATATGTTATCAACATAACACAGCAGTAAAAGGTTTAAATGCATATTAATGGGTACCGTGTCTAAAAATTACTAAAGTACCTATTTAGTGTATTGGATATTTTTCTCAAGGAGTGCTTGCTGTGTCTAAACAGCATAATTAGACATGTGACTTAGTACAGTTAATTCCTATTGATTAAATAACTTATTTATGTACCAAAGGAAATGGAAGGATACAAAATGTTTTCTCCCTCCCGATCATGATCCTGTATTTAATGCTGACATGATCATCAGAAAGCCTACCACATGTAATTACTACCCTCAAATGGATCTTGAAAGGTCTAAGCCATAGCATGGGCCATATATGTATAGCAACGTGGCACCAGATACTGCATGCGGCTTGCAGTCTGAAATCAGGGATTTTGCTTGGTCACTGTATTTACGGCCACTCTGTCATTAAACAGGATTTTTTTTTTTTGAGGCCACACCAAAAAAAGAAGAAAGAAAAGAAAAAAAAAGGAAAAACTCTCGAGACATCTGGTTGTTTTCAGAGGCAAGGTGCAAGGTCTGCCACTGCAAGCTTCTAAATTAAATGCTGTGGTATACGCTTTGCTTCTCTTTTATAACTGCAGAAAGACAATTAAGAATGGCAAGAAACAAATGCCCTAGGCATGCTGTGCTGATATCATCACCAAGTGGTTATTTTGCACAATGAGAATTAACTGTACTACGGATACCCAGAGAAAATGTACAATATCTTATGCTGATATGAAACAAAACAGACATGATATAGCTTTTTTGTACTTAAAACCTGTACGTTCCCTTCCCAAACTTAAGTAAAAAGCAAACCCACCCTTTTCCTCCTGTTACACAGAATAACGTTTAGGTTCCAACCCTCCCCTTTCAAATAAAGTGCGCTGTCCATGGCAGACCATAGGAGTAATGCAACAGGAAAAGCCCCTTTTAGTGTACTATTTAAAAAACAAACTGAAGTCGATTCAGCTTTCCTCTGGGTCTTGTGAAAGAGGAGAAGCCTAAGGGAGGGGGGAAACATCCCCTTCACTGTCACTGTTGTTAATAGACATAGCCTTCATTATAGGGGTGGGTGTTGCAGCAGCCACCGTCCTGCATATAGACCATGCTCTCATCAAAGTGGGACAGAGGTACAGTGTCCTCCTCATTGATGTGGCGCTCCATGTCAGTCTTCAGTAAGGGGCGCTGGTTGTCTGGAAAAGCCATGGAGAAAAGCGCTTCAGGGTCGCAAACAAACTTGTAGACGTATCTTTCTCCAGCCACCTTAGGACAACAGAAGGGACAAAAAGGTGCAGCGTAAGGCCTTGTGGTTTTACAACGCCAAGTTCAACAGTCTTGTGAAGAACTTGCCTTCGTTATGCAATTAATATGCAGCAGCAGAACTGGTATGGCAAAGACCTAGCAAAGACAACAGGGATCTGCAGAAGCAGACTGTGCAGAATGCTGCTGGTTTTGCCACACACGATATCCTCTTGGAAGATGGACTAGGTATTCTACTTCTGAACTTTTTTTTGTAATCTTTCCTATACTTAACCATAAATGGAACTGTTCTTATTGGAAAATGTAAACAAATTGTCACTACAGTGGCAAAATAACATGACTAAGTCCAACACTCTGTGTGCAAAGTGGAAAAAAGAAACACGTTGCATGATAGACATCTGAATTTCACTTTACGCAGATTGATTCATAGTTAAGTATAAAAGCACTTAGTTACAGTGCATGCTGATTGTACTGGGACAACGTAAGCAAATATGTATCCTAATATGTACTTAGCGGTTGCTCATGCAAAGCTGGGACATTTGGATTTGCTTATGGAGGGGCAATTTGTCCAAAGATCCTGAAGTTTTCCCTTATTCAGAAATAGCACTAAAAGTCTGTCCTTCATCCTCCTAAAAGCTGAAGAATGATAAAAACAAGGCATAATTATTGTCTTATTTAAAAAAAAGCCAATATAGTGTCTTCTCAAGCACCTTATTTAAAGAATTACGTTAAAAAATATGAACCATGTTGCATGCTCATGGTTTATTAAAATTTTTTTAAAATAAAGATCATAATGTCTGCTTCTTGCAACTCCAGCTAGCACAGCATTGGAAGTGAGTGAATGAAGGTGGCAAAAGTGTTGTAAACTTAACTCTTCTTATGGATGCAAAATAGTCTGAAGCACCTCCTTAAATTTTCTGTTTATTTATTCTACAAGTAATGTAAAGTTTTGGTAGAGGCTATATCTGCAGTAGCTTTTTTTTTCATCAAATTAATGTCAGCAAGTTTGACAGACTGAAGGCTGCATTCAGAAATTGGGCATTTGCATAACCTGTTATCATTGCTTAACTTAAAAATGGAAAAATGTGCATACACACCTTGCAGTAAAGAAACCTGCTATGAATCTACAACCACCATTAGTTTTTAACATACACTAACTGGCCAGATACGGTGAATCCAGGGCAAACCTCAAATGTTGCTATGTCAGAAAAATAAGCATCCAAACTAGCTTTTAAAATGTGTGTTAAACATATTCTTGTAGATAATAAAGTAGTAGTTTAAGAGCAAGCTAGCTGTCAGAAGTACTTGTAAACTTTCCATATTAAATAGATGTGTGGGTTGGGCAGCATTATCAGCCTTATGGTATTCCCATCCCCACCTTTTCAACTTGTTTCACTCTCTTTGCTTTTTATTCTTGTCTCTCTGCTGCCTTTGAACAGTGCTGGCGCAATTGCCTGTGCAGCTGAGCTGTAACCTGTAATGAGGACCTCCTCTGCCTGAAGCACCACCCAGGAAAATCAAGCATTTCTGCTTCTCCCTGACTGGACCCAGTCTCCAGTCCACTTTACAAAGACACAATGCACAGTTATGTGACACACAAAAACGGATGAGGCTGCTGAAGTACGATAAACCAATACTAGCCCAGATTGTTGTCCAAGTTGACTCCTGGATAGTGAAAAAGGAGAGCACTACAATAATCCCATAATCAAAGCAAGAGAACTTGTAACAGGCAACTCCAAACTGCGACTTCACAAAACCTACTGGAAAAGTTGCCCAGTAACTTGAGGCGAGAGCATTGTTTCCATTCATGGAATTGGCAAATGGCAGGTTTAAACATGTTAGTCATCACAGGTCACAAAACTAACGTGAAAAGATACGGAACAAGTTTTACAGCACAAGGTGTTCATTATGATCTTTGATAGCACCTGCCAGTTTTGTAGATGCAGCAGACAGGTCTCTCCTATCGATTTCTCAGTCAATCTACATAGTACTACATAGTAAGATTTAAAAATGTACATGTAAATCAGCAAGCCACAGTAGAAGGACGGGTTGAATACCATCAGCAAGACCAGACTGCTATATATAAAATATTGTTAAATATTTCTCGCAATTCAGCCTATTATAAAATATTAAATTCCACTTAAAAATAGTATTATTACAACACTATTGGTAAAATATTAAAGTATTTGGTATGTTAATAGGTATCATTTTTCTCCCCTATCATGCACTTACGAAAGCACCCAAGCGCTGGGCAGCTAATTTAGATCTGCAAAACATTATTCATACCATACTCTACTGTTTGCTTTTCCCAGGTGCCAGGAAGCTCTTTTGGATATTTTTGAATGTTACCTCTTTCCCTATAATCATGACGTGCATTGTGTGAACTAAAACCACAGACATTTTTTACATAGAAAAAAATATCTTGATGCATATACTGGACCTGGTAGGTGAAAAATCTTAAGTGTTTCCCTCAAAAGATGAAAAACCTCCCTAAGTAATGCAGTTGCAAGTACTCCTTGTAAACCAACTTATGGATTAACATGCAACACTCTTGTGAAATTTAATATAAAATTAACTACTCACCTTTTGCATGATTCCCTTTTCATAATAATAGCGAAGTGATCGGCTAAGTTTATCATAGTTCATAGCTGGCCTATTTTTCTGAATCCCCCAGCGACGTGCCACCTGCCACAAAAATGGATTAGCATTGATTTGTTAAATGCATTTAACAAGCAGATCTTATCATCAGATACTTTATTTGGGGATGGAGGAGGGGAAACCCTGCAGGTGCAACAAATAAACAAAAGGGAAAAGGTTGCCATGACCTGAATTTCCCATGTACTACTACGATTTTTAATTGGACACATAGTCATCCATTAAACTTGAAGCAGACTTACTCATTTGCAAATGTGGTGGAGGGTTGGGGTTTTTTTTGTTTGTTTTTAACAAAGAAAACCAATGAAAAAAAATCGAGCCATATAAAGAGATGATACACAAAAAATATTCATCAAGTTCCACCAGAAAACTTTCACGAAAGATGAAAGCTTTAGTTTGATACTGTGGATAATTGTACTATTCTTGTGTTTTCATTGCTGTCAGAACACTAAGTTGTATTAAAAAACACATGCATACAGACTGAGTTCATGAAATAATACAGACTGTACTTGGAATGACAGTGATGTTGAGATTGTCAGAAGATACAAGTCAAAAGCCAACTCCCAGTCTTAAATATTACTTCAGCAAAGAAAATGAATTATCAGAGGAGGCAGGATAATTGCTTGGAAGAACTATATGGTAGTATGAAGAACGGGACAGAAATTTCATAGTTGCAGTTGTATAATTTCCCTTAAAAAATAATAATAAAAAGGGAGTTGCAAGCAACTCATGAAGCCATTCCATAGAGAACAATATGCCTTCTGCTCTGACTTATGATTTCTACTTGCCTTTATGCTTCCTGTTTTATTGCGAAAGGTAGTTCTGGACAAAGAGACCTTTTGTTTAAAGAGCTTAACTGCTTATTCCCTACCTGAAATTATAATCGGCTGTTGGTGACATTTCAATTACTGGCTGTACAAATGACTATCATGTCACCAGAGGGGAAAAAAAGTCAGAGCTGATGAACTCTTTAAAGCACATTTTATAAAAATGTTTGAGAGGTGCAAATGCATACGGCTCTGCAAAAGGGAGAGATTAGCCAAGCAGCTTCTCTGCAGACTGCTCTACGAAACTTTCCCAGAGGTGTCTGGAGCCTTTTGATGCAAACCATAGATGACATGCAGCACTGAGAATTGAAGGGGACTAAATAACAACAGCAAAATCCATGACTTTGATCTCCATCTGGACAATAATTTTTTAAAATTTCTTTTTAAAGCATTATTTCCTTTCAGTGGTGCAGCTTTTCAGGCTTATGTAAATTATCATGGCTCTGCTAACCTCAGCTATGTTATAGCTGTATTGAAACATACCTCCAATCATGTCAATTTATTCCAGCTGTAGATTTGGTCTAGATGCGTAACCTTGATTCGCCTATTCATCTTTGTAACACATGCTTACATCACTCTTTGTTTATTCCTGCCAAGTTTTTTTCTGCATTAATCAGAGTTCTAAAAGTCCCCAATGTAACAGGCTTGCATAATAAATAAATACACAGCAAAGATAACTACAACAAAGTAACGGTTGAGAATATGCTATATTGTGTGGTATTTTGATATTCCTAAACAAGCAAGCAGGTCCAGAAGTAGTCTTGGTAAGCAAGTCTTCCTGCCCCTGAACAGCACAGCATTTATGAAGTCTTGCTCTGTGGAAGGGATTTATGCTTCTAGCCTTCCACCCCACCTTCCTGCTGAAGGTTACTCTCCCTGTGACAAGGCAGCATAAACGGACCTACGCCCAATTCTTAGCCTCCACAGTTCACAGTTACCTACTTTCTGAATGAACTATGGTGCTCAAGGAGCTGATGCATATTCATTTTTGTTGTCACCCTTTCTACAAGGGCGTAAACCTCCAGAAAGGGATGGGATGGAAAGGTCATGTCATTCATTGACATCCTAACCTGCCACAGCTGAACCAACAAGCTTTTTGACTTCCCTTTAATTTACACTTGGCAATCAACAGAAGTGTGCAACTTCCCATAGGCTATTCTTATTTTAATTGACAGTTTCTGTCAGATCCATGACATTCATATGAAAACAACTTAGGCTCCCTTGTACTCCCTAAAAGCACAGAGGAATGAGCAAGTTTCAAGTAGCCTACCTCCTCCAGATCTCGGATGCAGCACTGCTCAAAAACACAAAGCAACTGCTACAAAGTCAGACAAGCAGATGATCTGGTTAACTTAAATCAGAATATCCAGTTCTTCAGCGAATTACACCAGAAGGAAACCTTAGGGTTTTGTTTTGCTACTTTCTCTTCCTTAGCTAATAAAATCTATAAAGTTTTTGCACCATCTGCTGGAAACCATTTTTCAATAAATCTCTTCAACCTTGAAAAACTTTGGACATACCTTAAAGACAAGACAAAACTAAGAGGGTAAAAAGTACTGAGACCAGCATGGGGCGGGGGGGGNCCAAAGATTTCACTCTGTTCTGAGCCAGGCCACACAACTGATAATTTCCATATAGCCTGCTAAGGTCGCAGACTTGCCAGCAAAGTTTCGGTATCAGATCAACTGAGACTGTTCTGTGGTCAAATCCTCAGATGCACAATGCCAGGATCTGCATGGTGACTGTCACTAGTGCGGGGGAAGCTCAGACAAACCAGAGCCACCCCATGGGTCCCTGCAGCAACCTGTCCCTCAGCCAGACCGTGCTGGGAAGGAAAGGGAGACCAGTCCTGCCTCCATCCCCAGCTACTCTATCATCCCCTTAGGGCAGTTGGCAGACAATGAAACTTAAATGCAAGAAAGCTTTCAGATTGCTTATGCCAGCAGATGGATGGCAAACGGCACAAATAGCTGGTGGAATGCAGAAGCAGCCTTACACCCCCAAACCTTCCTACTCAACTCTAACTCAGAGGGGATCCTGATGGAAAATTTGCTGCTGTGTGCTCTATTATCCAACCCTGTCCAAGGGGCAAAAAAGTAAACCAGGGTGATACTGCTTTTTGACAACCCTAATCAAACCATCCACATCAGTATTACAATAAAATTCAGGCACAACAGATTTTCTAACAGTTTCCATGGCTGTTTAGAACACAGGATAGATTATTTAATGTTACCTAGTCAAAAAAAGTTTATGTAATAAAATGTTCAATTTATTTCTGTTTATCACACAAGTGAACTAAGTCATGCTTCAGCAAATGTTCGTGAATACAAGTAATTTTATCTACCCCATGAGTCCTTCATGGTTCAGGGGAGCTGTGCATGTGCATGAGTGTTTGCAAGCCTAGGACCTAAGCACGCACTAAAGAACCTAATGATACAGATAAGCAGGAAGACTCTGAAGACAACTCTGAAAAGAGGGGGGTTTATATAATTTTGATGGGATTTTACTGCCTAATGTTCTTAATTTCCTCTTTTCCCATTTGTCAGACTTGGGGTCTTTCACTCTACAGCTAAAAGTTCCAAGTTCCCACATCTTCACACTGAAGAATATTTGGTGTTGAAAGACTATTCAGGGACAAATTTCAAAGGATTTTGGAACACAGCTCTATCCACGAAGCGGTTCTGAAAAATCTGGGCCCCACAATTAATGCAGAGTATTTTGTAACTCTAGTACTTGCAATATTTTTATTATTTTGTGGGACTAGGAATCAAGTCTACGCTTAAGCTCACCTCTGTCCTAACTGAAGCACTTCCCTTGCCAGTCCTTTCTGTCACCCTTCTAAAGTGCTACTGAAGCAAAATATTGAAGGAAAACAAGGCCTAAATCCAAAGAAGCACTATTAAATTTGCAGGATGGGGCAGTGGATGTCAGGGCATGCTGTCCATCTAACCCACCTCCTCTGGCTCAATCAGCTTGAATTCCATGCCTCGGCCAGTCCATGCTATGAAGTGAGAGTTTGATGGGTCATCAAGAAGAGCTACCAAGAACTGCCACAGCTGAAGTGAGCCTCGCCGTTGATACGTGGGTCCCTCGCGGTACATGCCTGGCTCCTGTTTGACGTCACCTGCACAAAATAGCAACAACGTTAGATGAGCAATGCGCAAAAAGCATCATCACTCAGTTTGTCAGACAAACTGGCAAAGTAATCATTAGGGTTAATAAAACAGAGGGAAAGAATTCTTACTACCCAGCCACCCACAAATGCAACATTCCCCTGTTGGCTGCTAACTGTAAACACTCTTACAATAACATATTCATATACTAAAAAGTACCTAAATTCAGTCATGATTTATGGAAGTCTCCCTAAGCCTATCCCCATTAGTAAATACGTGCAAATTTCGCTTGCAAACCATTTTGCAACATCCTCTATCTGAAAGAGCATGAACTATTTTTGTAAGCAACTCTGATGTCTGAAGAACTGCATTTGTGTACTATACTCTGCACAAGCCCCAGTTTTGGAAATGTAATGTATGCTTCATAAAGCTGCAAAACCCTGTTGAGCGAAACTTCTTTTGCATGCAAATGCTTCTAAGGAAAATTTGACAAAGTATTTGACTTGGACTTAAACAGCATATGCTTTATGTATAGGTATGCAAATCCTGCAGATATGTGAGTTCCTCTGTGGTATATTGGACTTGCATATAAGCACATATTACTTTTATTCATATCTACATATTAGATTAGTATTCCCCCTGAAAAGCAGTAAGCTAATTTTTCTAAAATTTCAAGTCCAGAGGAAGCTTTTTAAAAACAACAATAATATTCTCATAGCTATTCCACAAACTGCCAATGAAAAACCATCCTGCGACATCCATACTGTGTCTCTGTTGTTTTTTAAATCATATTCATACTAAACAACTCATGCAAACAACAACAGCTGAAAGGTCTGATGCTGAAGCAGAGAATATTTTTTTCTGCATGCGATGACAGCAATCCTTGATATGCTGGTAAAATTCCTCATTTCAACTACCAGAACAGCAATACCCTCCAATAAGCAGTGTGATCTGTTTAATACAGAAAGCCAGGACTTTACATTCAACCACAACATTAGGATGCTCTGATGGCCATTACAGAAGGGCTCCGGGTAGTGAAAATAAGAATAATAATATTAAAAATGGAGCACTTCCTTTTGTAATCAGGAAAAAAAACTGAGTCAATAGCTGTGGAAAACAAATAAATCAACACAAGGTTTTTTGGTTTATGTGAGGTTCAAGTTCCACTCCTGAAAGGCCTTCTTTTTCAAGGACAGGATTTTTCTTTTAATGATAGCTGAGCAATGCGCAAATAGCAAGTGCAGTATTACAGAGGATCACATTCTTTGCCTGTGACAATCTTTGATTTCAAACAAAGCAGCTGAGCATCTACTTCTGAAACTTCAAGACTAGTCCTGGACTTATCCCACTTTTGCTTTACTGGCCAAAACATGATGACACTTCTGCTATTTTTTCCTCAAAAGTCATCATGCCACAAGTATAAACACACCTATTTGTATCACAACATCAATCTTCTAGAGTACAAGGTGTTCTCTCAATGGACAGTCATACAAGCTAGCAGCAGACTGCTTGCTTTGCAAGTACACAAATATTTCCAAAAATTTATTTCTTCTACTTTGTTTGTGTTTCTTTTCCATTTTCATTCCCTTCCCCGTACAAAACCCAAACAAACAAAAAGGATTTTCAAGAAAGACATAGACAAACGCTACTCCTGAAGAGTTTTAACTTCTTGTAGTACAGTATGATCCCATTCCCATAAATGTAAATATGAATTTGCCAATGATACTGAAAAGAGATTAGGTTTACAATCATTTTTGGGGAAGAAAAAAACCCGACACAATGTGCTTTANCTTTCAACAGATCACCCTTTCAGTGAACGTGTCAATCCAGTGACAATGCAATACTGGATTGAGCAATCTTCGGTTAGGTCTAGTATTATTTAAAATCCTCTATTTATTTCTTGCTATTTCTTACCAACTCTGGAATGCACGTGATACCTCTGCTGGAGGAATGTGTAATCCTTGGGTTACTTTCGTTTTAGAGTCTCCCATTCTTCAGCAAACACAACGAATTCTGCTTGACACGTAATAGTTTTGTAATCCATACAAGTGATTCTCAGGGGAAAACACACAAAATAAAGCAGGAGAAAAACCCCAAGAGTTCTCCAGCTCTACTTTTAGCTATGGTCAGAGAACTGTTCACAAGTTTATCAGAAAGTATCTTATCTTTCCTGTTAAGTAAAGCTGGACATACATACACTGACACAAAGAAGCCGCTCTAGCAAATTTAAGTAATTGGTCTCCAAATTACTACCCAAAGTTGCAGACTAACAGAGTCACTGGCAAGAAATACTGAGTCCATCTACTTCGTCTATAATGAAATAAATCTGAAATCAACTGAGTTACACCAGGAAACTGATTTTACATCACAGTAACTGAGGATAATTTGGGCCATTTATTTTAATTGACCTCGGAATCCCTCTTGAAAAAAATCTGTTGTAATGGGTAGTGTTGTGAAAAGATCATTGATTTCTTATCAATCCCACTGAAAAATAACCCGTTAGTACAATGTTTAACATAGTGCAAGTACACTGACACAAATACAAAAATGCCCTATACACTCACTCCCCACTATTCATCACTTCACAGACAGCGAGACAAGAGACTTAATCCTGAGTAAAACCAAAGCTGCTGCTTTCTCCACCGTTTTGTTAATTACAAGAAGAGTTTTCATTAAATCTCAAACAACAAGAGGTATGTGATCATCAGTGCAATGGAAATCCTCCTATTACTTCTCAACAGTACAGGAACTGAGCTCCTCTGCCACAACTCTGGATATAGCATCTTTCGCTGGCAAAAGTCGAACGACATCCTATTGAAAAGGAGACTTTGGTTTCAAGAGACAAAGGTCAGCTTTGGTTGGGCGCACCGCAAATGGTGTGTTAAGGAATCCTAAATTGGAACGTTACCGAGCTTTTTTGATCAGCAACAGAGAAAAGTCCCACATCTCTTCCTTTTTCATCTCCCCACACAAGAAAAAGAAAGAAAGATGTGTCATACATACCGTCAAACTTCTCTGGAACAACGCAAGTGTCATCATAAAACTGCCTAGGTCCCTTTTCATACATACAGCCTGTAAGTTAAAAAGAGAGAGGTGTTTATATAAAAGATGCATGGAGAAAGAAGAGATCATAGGCTTAATGCCAGAGGGAACACTAAGTCATAGAGGAATCAGATTAATATCCCACATCCTTTACACACCGCCCAATCACAACATTTTGGCCTCAGTACAGGGGTGTTTAATTAATGTGTGCATTCCCAAAGGACTGTTTATCTCCACCTGCAAAAATGAAAAAGCACCCATTTTTCTCTATGATTTATTCCAAAATGTTTGTCTCATTTCCTGTTTGAACTAGCATGGCTTTTACTTTAACCATTAGTTCCTGCGAGTCTTCTCCCTGCGAGACTAAAAAAGCCCCACTTGGTATTTCCTCCCCATACTCACAGCAGTCACCCCCTTGATGTTTCTTCCAATTAAGATCATCCTGTTAAATTTATTTTTTGTCGTTAAAAGACACTCTCTGCAGCCCTGCATTCTTTCTAGCACTCTCTTCTGTACATGCTCCTACTTTTCAGTATTATTTTAATGTTTTGCTTAACCAGAACTGTATTGCATGCCAGTACCAGCCTCACCAGTGCTACTTAGAGAGACAAAATATCTCCTCCTCTCCTGCCTCCCTATGACACTCCTTTTGACTGTACAAATATTACAGAAGGCCTTTTTGCCATATGGTTGCAATGTTTGGTTGGGCTGGTTTCCCACTGTGAAGCCAAGGAGGAAGAGACCCATCTCAAAATCATTTTTTCCAATATACTGTTTCCCGGTTCCATAGGCCTGGTCTACATTCAGCATATTAAAGAAACATTTTGTTTCATGTGCCCAGATTACCAAACAATTCAAATTGCTTTGTGTGACTGCCCTGTCCAGGCTGTTACTTACCACTCTGCCTATCTTTGTGCCATAAAGTTATCTATTAACTTTGTGCTGTATCTTTACTGAAAATGTTGAATAGCAACACTCCTGATATCAATTCCTACAGAACTATAATAGAAACAATCCATTCAGAGATGATTGCCCAGTGACAGCCACTTTTAGATCTGTCAGTTGGCCAGGTCTTAATGTATTTAATGTGTACCTTATTGATACTGCTTTGTGCTAACTTCTTAATCAGAATGTAATGCAGTGGCAAATTGAATGCCATAAAAAGTCTAACTATATGATACAAGTATCTTTATCAATCAAACTTTTAATCTCAACAAAGAATAGAATCAGATTTGACATGACCTTTATTCTATAAAATCATGTTGACTGATTTCCAAATACAGAAAACAAATATTTATCAAACATCACTGCTTTTCTACGTCATTCATAACAATCTTACCACCTCCAAGTACTTATGAGTGCGTAACATGGCTAAGATTGTTTTTCCCCTATCTAGGCTGTGATTAAAACTCAAATCTGTTGACCTTAGCCCTGCAGATTGTGGATTTTTCCCTGATGTCTTTCACCTCCCTTATCAAGCTTCTACACTTCATATAATTGCACATATGAAGACTGCTATAAATTTCCGTCTCCTCTTTCACCCTCCTTGTTGAATACTACCTTTTATTTCTATTTTCTGCCTTTATTCCACCCCAGAAGCAGTTGGGTTTTTAGCCAGATTTGTTATCTTTCCAGTTGTGTCTTTTCACTAGTGAATGAAGGCTTACTAGAGGACTTTGATTCACACATCTGAGTTCTCATCAATCTCAACAACAATTTCCCTCATGTTTGTGAAATTTGACCCTTGGAAGAAAAACAAATAAAACCTAAACAAACAAACAAAAAAATCATATATTGACAAGAAAGATACACCAAAGCAGGAGAGTGGAGGGTACAACCTCTCTTTCAGTCATCATTTTTTCTTAGTTCTGTTGGCCTTCTTATTTTTAATACATATAAAGTGCTTTTACTCAGAATTATTACTTTTGGCAGTGAACTAAGCTCTGCCCTACTGAAGTCACTGAGAGTTTTGGTATATATCATACAGCTGTACAATTTGGGCCTAAGGAGCACCAAAACATCGCAGAAATTGTAACAAAAGGAAAAGCCAAAAACCTTCACTGAAAATTTTTAAAGTATAAAATGGATTACTTAACAGTCAACTGAGCCTGTCACACCAATAGCCTGGAAAATACCACTTGAGCAGAATTGGTGAAATGGACAAATTTTTAAGCGTCTCTTCCTTTCAACTGCTGGAGGCCTTGAATAGCAGAATGAGTAAATTCATAATAAAATTTCTTCTATCCTGATCAACCTGTGGCACTAGAAGCAGCTACAAAAAAATCAGTGCATCAGAAACTCAAGACTGCGAAGGGAAAGATGATGCGAGTCTTCCCAGCAGCAGAATTAAACCACTGAACCCCAAATCCCTCCAGGCTTTCTAATTTTTTATGTTTCTCTTGTACAAAAGTGATACATAATAGAAAACTTAACTTCTGTTCTGTTTGGGTGAGCCAGGAAGCCTTCTTGCCTCATGTAAATGGAATGGCAGCTAGGCACTTCTGAAAGGAGAAGACGACAATGCTAGTCAAAAGACTGTCTGGAATTAAAAGTGTGCAGGTTATCAATGAGACAGGCTGCAGGCAGAAAAGCAACAAAAAGGGTGCAAGTTACAGCAAGGGGGAACCTGTCAACACACAGTTAGCATTTCAGAGCAGCACGCACAAGGCATGGTGGAGGAGAAAATCATAAGGTGAGGATCATAGATGGCATCCAACATAGGCACTTGAACTCAAACCTTTATTATAATCAACTTTGCTAAAAGCTGACTCCCATGACAATTACACTATAGACCATTCCCAGACCAAAAAATCCACACAAAACAGTATGAATATTTTAAGCCCTGTGCTTGTATATCTATCTTTGTAGCTAATTCGACCTCACATTTTTAATCAATTACACAGAAAAGCCTGCCAATCACACTAGAGACTTATAAACTCTACATTATTACAAGGAATGACAGAGTAAATTTAGAGTAGGATATTGCTTTTTAGACTCTGGTTAAGGATTTGAAGGGTTAATGAAATTTTCTGCGATTGCTAAGCATTTAATCTAGGAATTCAGATGCATCGATTTCACCCTCCACCTGTACATCCCAACCAAAAAAGAACCCCCCCAAAAGAAAAAAAAAAATTACTGCGTACATTCTAAGTAATACAGACATTTATTTGCCATTCCCCACCTCCACTCAAATCTGCAAGAAGAATG
Source organism: Balaeniceps rex (assembly GCA_013401315.1). Classification (NCBI taxonomy): domain Eukaryota; kingdom Metazoa; phylum Chordata; class Aves; order Pelecaniformes; family Balaenicipitidae; genus Balaeniceps; species Balaeniceps rex. Next base: position 25,025 of record VYZW01038037.1, read on the forward strand.
AGAAAAAACAAACAGAACTAATGAAAATGCTGTTCTTTAAATGTCTTTCTATTTTTTCCCCCATGTCTTGCACTGTCCCCAAGCAGCCACATCATGTGCACAGGGACTGGCAAACAGAAATACACCATAAATGTTTGCCCTTCTAGACCATGTTTAACCCACTTCTTGGATATCAAAAGTCTTGCTTAACAAAGCCTATTTGATCTTGTGATAAACTCCTACCCTAAACCACGCAATCTGTTACCAGTAACTTATAACTCTTTAATAGATGCAAACAGAGGTCGAAAGAGCAGACGTTATTTTTTCAACACTGCCTACAGACTCTTTCAGACTGTGATTCCAAATTTCACTGTTCACTGACTAGTGATGAGTATCAAAGATTTGGCAGGATAAGAAAATGAGGTTTTACACTGACTTCACAAAACAAGTGAAAGACAGGGCCATAATAGTAAGTTTCCTCTAACAGTCCACAGTCTCTCTTGCACATCTGTGACAAACTCTTCATTACCTCCTCTCTTGATGAAACGCTCAGTGCCTGCCTGCTCAGGCCTCGAGAATCTCTTAACACCTCAGGCAGCTATTCTGAGCAACCACAGGAACCAGTGATTCAGTGATGACCTGAGTCAAGTATAGCTCTGTAGACTAGAAGTCAAGGCTACAAGTAGTGGTTCACCTGCAAGGAATCACTCATGTTACCAAGTAGATTGAATTTTAAGAAGAATGGAAAAATCTACGTAAAAAAAGAGGAAGTCGGAGAACTGAAACAGATGCTATTTTCTATTTTAGGTAAAAATTCACTAGTATTGGCAGCAAAACCCTTTTTGACTCATGAACTCCACTCTTGCAAAGTGATACAGCAGAGTATACAGAATAAAGAATTATGCACGCATCCAAGAAGTCGTGTTCTTAGCCAACTTGGGGTTTCAGATCCCATGCTCCTAAGTCAATTATAATTAACATCTGGAGTCTTTTTAAGGCAAGCATTGTTTGTACCATCATTACTTAATCTTCTGGTTAGCTTGTGCTTAAACAGTCCACAGAGGACCGAAAAATACAGCAAGGAAGAGTTTATTTCTTGTAAAGTAACTAGAGTCTTGTTATCCTAAAGTGCTATCAGTTAATTTATGACTATCAGAGTGGGTCAGACTCTAATCAAATTGTAGAAACATTTCCAAAGTGATTATTCAATCAAATGACTAACATGGTTAATTAGGAGCCATAAACATTGCTCTGAAGTTCATCAAAGTAATGACTTGCCCAGAAAAATTACTGCTAATTAAATTGCCTGCTGCTTTCATTTCTACCTTATCTAATAAAAAGTCCAACCAATGAAATTTAGCATTGCAGTTTTAAATTGTACTAAATGCTTGACTAAGACCCAGAAGTATTTTTACTAGCTAAGCAGAGCTACTTCAAAAGAAAACATTTTAGTGCAGAAATTACAGAGCAATTGTATGTTTTCTTCTCCTTAAAGCATTGTTTCAAGACAACAAATAAGACAGAATTAGGCATAAAATACTTCCACGGCAGGATCCAAGTGTTTGAGGTGACTGATTCTATCACCTTTTAGCAATTTTTAGTCTCTGAAGAAAAAATGTGCCTGGATTTAGGACACACAACAAGCTTGTTTCAGACTTTTAATGAAGTAATTCACATTATAAAGTTACATCGCCTCAAGAACAAATGAGTCCCATTAAAAAAAAAAAAACAACCTAAAAATATGGTGACATAAAAAAATTATTTTTTTTTTATTAATTTGGAATACTTAGAGGTCATTCTTCACTGTTCCTCTTGCTAACAGCAACATAGCAGTCATCTTAAATACAATGAATACATCATGTTGGTTTGAAACCATTTTTTCCCAGTAGGTGTTATTTTAAAATTGCCTGGAATCTAGACACTGTAGAAATGCCTTCTCATCTGGGAATGACACAGAGAAAAATACTGGAAATAATCTCTGCTGTGCCTTAATCAAAATACATCAAAGCAGAAAAAGCCCAAACAGACTTCCTCAGGACAAGAAAAATCTGCTACTGAATTTAGCAGGCACAGGTTCTAGGTTTCATTATCAAGTAAGACATTTGAGTGGTCCCTTGGTAAGGAAGTATTTCATATTAATTACCATATCAGAATTTAAAGAGTTAGGTTGTCTCAGCCCTGTATAACTCAAAGTGGATAAGGAACCCTTAAATCCTCTTTTCCAATTGTTTTTCAGAGATAAGAACCAGGTTTCAGACCCACAATCACACCCTGCACAGAAACAAACAGAATTTCAGCCCACGTCCCTAACCAGGCGAGAGAAGGGGAAGACTAAGCTTCTGCAGGCAACGGGATGAAGTGACTGTCTTCTCCTGAATGAAGCAGAGAAAAGCAGGAACTGGAAACCTGAACTAGGATTTATTCTTCAGCCATTCCTGTGGTTCTGACCTTAACATAGCCTTCCTAACTAAGGACACGTTGTTACATTACACTCTAACTCTGAATTACTTTTTAGTTCACTTTATCAAGACCATCCGAAGATTTGGAGGCCGAAGGCACTGCCCATGTGGATGTGACAAAGCATAATGCGATACAGAGATACTGCATTACATACGTGCATGTGGAGAGAGATGGGAAACCAAGGCTTAGAAGGTGCATACAATCTGAAATGGGGTGGGTGAAGAAGTTGAGCTACCTGCATGGCTTTGGTCTCTGCAGGCAGCTCAGATGAACGGTACAGTATACTGGTGAGCGGCTGCCTTACGCACTGAGCCTGCTTACAAGTCATAGAATCATGGAATCATAGAATCATATAGGTTGGAATAGACCTTTAAGATCGAGTCCAACTGTAAACCTAACACTGCCAAGTCCACCACTAAGCCATGTCCCTAAGTGCCATGTCTACACGTCTTCTATATACCTCCAGGGATGGAGACTCAACCACTTCCCTGGGCAGCCTGTTCCAATGCTGGATAACCCTTTCAGTGAAGAGATTTTTCCTAATATCCAATCTAAACCTGCCCTGGTGCAACTTGAGGTTGTTTCCTCTCGGCCTATTACTTGTTACTTGGGGGAAGAGACCAACACCCACCTCACTACAACCTCCTTTCAGGTAGTTGTAGAGAGCGAGAAGGTCTCCCCTCAGCCTCCTTTTCTCCAGGCTAAAAAAACCCAGGTCCCTCAGCTGCCCCTCATAAGACTTGTGCTCTAGATCCTTCACCAGCTTCATTGCTCTTCTCTGGACATGCTCCAGCACCTCAATGTCTTTCTTGTAGTGAGGGGCCCAAACCTGAACACAGTATTTGAGGTATGGCCTCACCAGTGCCAAGTACAGGGGGCAATCACTTCCCTAGTCCTGCTGGCCACACTGTTTCTGATACAAGCCACGATGCTATTGGCCTTCTTGGCCACCTGGGCACACTGCTGGCTCATATTCAGCCAGCTGTCGACCAGCACCCCCAAGTCCTTTTCCACAGGGCAGCTTTCCAGCCACTATTCCCCAAGCCTGTAGCATTGCATGGGGTTGTTGTGACCCAAGTGCAGGACCTGTCACTTAGCCTTGTTGAATCTCATACAATTGGCCTCAGCCCATTGATCCAGCCACTCGAAGTCACTTGAATTCATCAAACACCTCAACTCATATGTGAAACTTGCCTCCTTCTCTACAGGCATAAAACAGTGATGACACTAAAACTGGAACCTTCTTATTGTTTGCCCACCTACTTCTCAAATTTACACTTTATTACCAACTAAGTCGTATTAAGAACAGAAGCAGTTCCCAGTGGATACAGCCAGTCCTGTAATTTAACTTACACCATATCCTCCTCAATTGTCCTTTTGGTCTGAAAAGTAATTACATGGGGTTTGGCTCCTATTTCAGCAATTCAGAGTTAGTATATCTTTACAAACAGACTTAAATGTGCTGTGCCGTTTGTCTTCCCATAGGCAAGAAATACAGCACATGCGGATTCTTTCCCTTTCTTCTACTGGGCACAGAAGGGCATGCACAAGCCCCATTGGTAGCTGGGACCAACCTAGCTCCCAGGCACCACTCCCACATGCCAGCCTGACCCTGTGCTACACACACTGCAAGTATGCCAGTTCTCCTTTCAGTGCTTTGCAGGGCTTCACCAAGTACTTCCTTGTGCAATGCAAGCATTTCTCTGGTACATGGAGAGGTGGTTGGTGCAGTGGGAGAGATTTTTTACCACGTGCAGAGACAAAGGTAGCCTTTTTAAAATAAAAATGTTTGAGCTAGAACACATCATACTTTTGGCCTCAGACTTACTAACATCACAATCACACTGCAAGTAACTTCTCTGTTCATGGATTTCCAAGAGCAATGACAAACTGTTTACAAAGGAGCACTTCATCCACCACTGGAACACATTTAGCCTCATGGTGGAAAGCAACTAAACACCACCACTGAGAAGATCTGACTATCTCAAGGGTGAAGAGCAATACTGAAATCACTGGAAAATGGACAGGGCTTTTTAGGAAGGAAATGCAATTCTTCAAACTAGATCCCAACAAGTGGCTAAGGCGGCACCAGGCATCACTAAGAAAAACCCTTGATCTGTGTTTTGCAGGGAGAAGTACCAAATGATTCTTTTTGATTATGAAACCTATGATTTTTATAAACCTGCAGAACACATTTAGATTAAAACTCGTATGTCTCTCCAAAAAGAGACATTGAGGTAGAAATACTAGAACTAATGACAATCTCCCTATACAGGAATTGCTTGAGCATATTTCACAACTTAAATGCTGGTGGATTAGGTTTTAGTTCAACCACCTTTAAAAGCACTATCCCCTCAGAAGCTATGTAACTACAACAGAGTCCTACAAATTGGTAAAATCCTGGCAATACAAAAGTCAGCATTATTTTTTCACTAGCAGGTTCAGCATGAAAAATGTAGCTGCACTGAAGTTACATGGGTAAAAATAGAGTCACTATCTTCTCTAAAAATCAACCTAAAAATTAAGTATTCTTTTCCCAAATCATTATGCAGTTTAAAAACATTCAGAAGGGAAGGTTTTGTTCTTCATTTTGCCTGTCACTAGCCTTCGTACCAGCAATTAGGAGAAAAAAAAAAAATCTAGAAGCATGTGCACTCATCGATACACATACATTCCCTTCTAAAAAATAGCTAATTAAAATTTGTTAATTTCTTACATGTCACTTCACAAAAACCTACCGGAGAACTAGATTTGGCCCTGCCAGCTCATGTCTAAGTGGAATTATTACACACATACAGAAAGAAAACCTTAAGCAAACAGCTTCCTTTCCACAACTTTGGTTTTTAGATCTATGACAACATCTAATGCATTTTCTGAGACCAGATGTCAACAGCCTGTCTAGGCGATGTGCAACTTTTTATACAGCAGAACAGGAAAACAAAGGCTCATACATTCAGCTCTGAATTGAAATTCCACATGGAGCTGATCTTTTGAGCATACTTTAAAATCATGTATTTGCTTTTATTAACCTCAGTAACTGTAAAATGTATTTTAAACATCGCTTCCCTTTGAATTCAACAAAAGACAGCAGTATTTTCTCTCTCCCTCGCTCCTTTTGTTGGTAATCTTACTGCAAAAATGTCTGTGTTGCTTTTTCTCCTCCGCCCCATCCCCTGCCTGTAAAATTGAAGTTGGACAAACACTGCACGGCTGAAGTGACATATTTGAATGGAATTCAGACCAACCAGTTCCTGTTTATGTTTCTGATTTGAGAATGTAGCCTTCTCATTCACTATACATTAGAAACACACCAAGGCCATAAATGGTGTCAGGTTACAGGCAGGCAGGGCCAAGGAGCATTAATCATTACTTTAAGGCAACTGGCAAAAGCAGCAGCTGAGGGAACACTACACCCTTCAGCTCTGCATAAATGGACATTCCAGGGTTTGGCGTGTGTGTTTTTTTTTTTTTTCCCCCTTAAGCAT